>CM029375.1:21421662-21459642 GCA_017165825.1 Hepsetus odoe | reverse complement strand
ATATATATATATATATATATATATATATATATATATATATATATATACACAAAGTTGGTAGTAAACCAACTTTAGTAAAGTAAGCCAACAGTGTTTTCGTGGCAGAGCTATCTGCCTGATACTCTTCTGTATCTGTATCATAAGACAGTATTGATATACTTGGAAACAGCCTTTTTATCTATTTATGATAAAATGCTGATTTTGACAGATTTAAATACAAACACTAGATTCCCATGTATTTTTGAATGGTTTGCTTTTCATATTTTTCATTTATAAATGAGACAAAAATGTAAAATAAGTCACGTAGGCCCACATACTGTACAACCTCCTTCAGTTAAATATTTCTCAATGTTCTAAAACTTTATTCCACTCTTACATTTATAGCATCTTAGATAGCAGCATCTAATTGAAGAAAAAACACGCTGTTAAGCCATAAAAGCAAGGGCAACTACTACCAGTCCCCTGAATGCTGTAAAATGCATATCTCCTCTTCTATCTGATTGCCCTGATAAAACTATACCATGTCAACTTTGGACCTGGACGCATTTTGCTGGAGGCATTTCAAAGTCAATTTGGCTACTGAGAGCTATTAATGCATATTATCCTTGCAAAAGATGCAATAATCAAATGTGTAGATGTAATTTGTTCTCTTTTCCATGACCTACATTATTCATCTCATGCTAGTGATGGAACACCTAGGTCGTGTTAAATCAGATTTTTACTTTTTCTCCTTTGCTTTTTTAAAATGTTGAGGTTAAAAATGATTGTACCCTGTCAAGTCATCAACTTGTCATCATAACGAGCTGCAACAGTTACCTTTTCATTGCTATTTTTTGATATGTGGTGATAAATCATGTCATACCCCATAAATCAGAGAACGGGTTGTAGAGTGCATCCTCGTGGGCACCCACAGGTGTTATAATCAATGGCTGTGAATATTCTCCAATACAGCGCCGTCAGTCCCATTGACTTCTCCAGCCTCTGGGGACAGAAACTATATTGGGTTAAGCTTGGGAGGGTAATGCTTTTGACATATTCTTAAATATGTGAATTACAAGTACTGATAAGGACACTGTATATTAAGTTATTTTAGAAAAGGTTGTATATAATTAGTGCATGTTCATATAATTTATTTGTTTTTTTGTGAAAGTGCAAGTGTTAAGTTCAAGAAAAACAAAAAAAGTATCAGTCACAGACTTACACCCAGCATTTTCAAGCTTTTTCTGTTTACAGTACTGTGTTGTTGTTTTTTTTTTTGTTTTTTATTTTTGTTTTTTTTTGGGGGGGGGGGATTATTTAGAGACACCATGTTAGTACTTTTAACAGACTGTTTGGGTTTTGCTTACTGGTTCATTGACACTAATAAAATAGAACACTTAAGTACTGATGACTGGTTGTAGGTATGTAGGTATTACATTTTGACACCTATCTTAATTGTGATATATATTTAAACTCAGTCACTAGGGTTGCACAAACCAGTGTATTTCTTCCCAGGCCCAGTTAAATAGTCTTGTATATCTTGGCATGGATATATATATTTGTGTGTGTGTGCGTGTATGTGTGTGTGTGTGTGTGTGTGTGATTATGTAACGTATAGAAATCACTGTATTTTTCAAGAGTGTTACCTATTGCAGGATGAGGGATAGCTCATGTGGCCTAGCGTGCTGCAGGGTAAAAATCACATGTGATAGGGGTTTGAACCTTGACACCCTCATTACTTTAATAGCACCAGTGTTAGTGCCATATTTCAGAGCATAGTCTTAGGCACGTTTAGGAATAATTAACAATGTTAGCTGGGTAGCACGGAAAAATGTCTTCAATGGGTTGATAAGGAGGAAGTGACATGATAGCAGAACTGCCCATGAGCTTCATGAATGAACTGGGGTGAATATAGTGCGCACTGGCTGTCAGGAGTCATTAAAACGATTAGCTAAAGAGGGTCAGGCACCCTGCAGGTCATAATATGGACATGGTTCAGACTAGTGGTGCTTTCTTGGTTATTGAAATCCTTGCAATTCCAATTTGTAACAAACAGCAAGCTGTTTTCATAGACTACGAGGAATCTCAATATTCCCATCATTACCTAATGTTATTCTGTATAGATTCTAAAATGTAGATTTCACAGTGATTATTATACATTTCCCAGGTAATCCTAGTAATGGCCTGCCAATTGGCAAAGAGGTCTTTGGCTGTAAAATTACATTTGATTGCACTATAAAGCCACAGGTCATGGTATTCCCTCCTCAGTATCTCAAGTGTTATTGACCTTAGTGTAGATGAGTGATTTTGCAACCTTTTCCGTTTTATTTTCTCTCGTAATACACTGTTAAAGTTGAAGATACTAAAATAGCTGCAGAGGTTGAAGTGGTTGAAGCTAAAGTTGAGTAAACTGAAGAGTCTGGAGTTTGATAAATTGATAGAGCTGGTTAAGAAGATAATGCTAAGGAAGGTAAAAAAACATCATCAGTATTCTACCATTGCATTTCATGTTAATTATAAAGTGGTCTGAAAAACCTGCACAACAAAAGCATGCTTGCAGGATCTGGAAACTGAAGTCATTTTTCTGGCTCACCTTTTCTTTTCCTCTCCATAACAGATGTAAACTGCAGCATAAATGTACTTTTCTTGGCATTTCAACTAGTTTTATTCAAAAATAAGATGCCTCTTTTAAAGTGTCTATAAATCTTTCCCACTTTTTTGGGTTTTTTTGCACACTAATTATTTTGTAGATATTAGTTTGGAGGCATAAAGTCTGTGTGGTTTTTGATATGCTAATATAGCATATATTAAATGATGGGATTTAACATTTACTGGAGGTATTTGCTTCATTTTAAGCTCTGCAAGCTTTTATAGCACAAAAGTTGATTCTTTTTTTTCATGTGGGAGGTTCATACGTTTCCATTTAGAATAATCCCAGTCAAATCCTACCAGTAAATCATCTGACACGCTACCAGGTTATGAGCGTGTTTGTGTAAATGCCTGTGTGCAAACGTAAAAGTTTCTCTCGAGTGTAACTCTGGGACTAATGTCAAAGCAGACTTATCTTTCAAACTCACACCAGATTGAAACAAACAGCCTACTAGTCAAGTCTTAAAAGTCCAAACACAGCTATAAATATCTGAAATAGGAGGATGTTTAAGTATTGCACCTTGCTCTTTGGTCTCATGGTATGAATGTTGCATTCATATCCCAATTAAAAATGTGTTTAGTATAGATTTTAAGAAAATATATCACCTCTTTTATAGACAGATTGAGACCCCAGGGAGTTATGTAGTATTGAATAACTAAATAGCATGATTTATGATAATATTAATGGCATGCACTACATACACTAAGCATCGAAACCTCATGGGATTGTGTTTGGCTTTGGTTCGGTAGATAGTTCATAATTAATGTCATTTTAATTTCTAATATGTTGATGCTCATGGTTGTAATTCTTTTTGTCAAAAGTAAAGGTCTGATTGTGCTCAGTGCATGCAACTACATTCAAAAGGAATGATTCAGTTTCTCATTTCATTTTATGGTTCTGTTATTCACATCTTGGATATGATTGTGGTATATCTGATTTAAGGAGGTGTGCATTAAATTGACTTGATGGGTAGCTATGGGTGGTTACTGCATGTGATCATAGATGGGGTACACATGTTCCAAATGAGGTTCTCTAAAAAAGTATAGAATTTTCTAAGATTAAACCCAATAATGTGCCAATGACAATAGATGGCATGACCTCTTTGAATAGTAAGCATTTCCTAAATTGTGGATCAGTCATGCATATCAACCAAAGAGGAATAAAAGACTTTCTCTACACAGCTTCCGCTGTTAAGGCCAGCTTTACTTAGCCATTCCAAAACATTAACTTATCTATTCTTTTATAGAACTAGTTGTGTAATTAATGCTGTCTTACTGCTTTATTCACTTCCTTGTGAGATTCTGTGCACATACAGATGTCTTTGCATTTTTCTTTACAATTCATTGGTATAATTCAGAACTCATTGTTCATCAATGAAGGAAAGCTGTCCTGGCCAAACCATGAACCATGAAAGTGAAAGTGACTACTTGTCATTCTGAAACACTGCACAGCACACAGTGAACCACAACAAAATGCTTCCTCTGCATTTCACCCACACACACGCTATGCAGCAGGGGTATGCAGCAGCTATTTAAAACACCTAGGGAGCAATGATGGGGACAGTACCTTGCTCAAGGATACCTCAGGGCAACACACTGGTCTGGCATTTGAACCCACGATCTTCTGATCCCGGAGTCTAGTCCTTAACCACTAGGACATATCCCTCTTCCTTAACACAACATTTAATAAACTGTAGATGAGCAGTCATGTTCTTTTTGAAGAGCAGTTACTTTCTCCTTGCAACCCTGGCAAACACTGTTGATGTTCTGTATGTGTTAAGCACATTAATTACAGGATTCTCAATAAATACATTTCTCAAGTGTTTGACTGGGTCCTGTGCATCTACTATTAGGGATTGTATGGAATTTGGATTATATTTTTGGTCATTTATGCAGAAATATGGAAAGTTCTATCTGGTTCACAAACCTTCGAACACCACTGTGTATACATTGTGTAAAGCTGTTTTATACGACAGGATTTTAAAAAAATGTATGGCTCTGATTTTCATCATTATCAGAGCCTCAAGGTTCTGCTTGGGTCCAGTTCATTAAGAGCATAATTATGTGATTAGCTAGATGAATTGTGTTCTGCAATAATTACGCTGGGATTTAACACCATTTTAGGATTTTGATTTTTTCTACACAAGCCAAGTTTTGTATGTGAGCAGCAGGCCTGACGGTAGGATTCTGCAAACCTACTCTCCATACTAAACAGACTTCACACATTCGGCCTGAAGTAGAGGGAAGAGGAGTGTTCTCAGGGCCTCCGTTTCAAGGCAAGCTATCACATGATGGAGTTCTGGGTAAACTGACAGGTCCAATGCCTTTTCAGAGCTATGTGGAGATTTGGGCCATCATTACCAGTGACGGCAGGGCTTAACTCCCTAATCCCATCTGTGTGGTGGGGGAATACCCCAGACATATAACCCCTCCTTTTTCTTAACTGTGATACATTCACACATTTATGCAGTGAATTAATTAATCTCTTAATACCAGTGACTTCGTGTTTCTCATTTCATTATGGTTCTGTAGCGCAGAGTTATGTTTATAAAAGAATAAATAGTTAAAAGGTAATGGTACATTGATGCCACGTTCATATTTATATCCAAGCCATTGTTTTGAATGCACCAAGCATAAATCCCATTTTTTATTTTCTTCAAGTTTCTCCTCTGTTGCTGTGCAAATGAGATGGGGATTGTGCAAAAGGATCTTGAGCAATCTGTCTGACTTCTGTCTCTGTCAGACTGTTAAGACCTTTCTTTGTGCATGGTACAGAACTCTTAAGTTTAGACGAATTAACGTTTGTCTTTGCTTAAATGACTTCTTTGCCAAAGCTATTACACCCAATTACTCATATCTCCATTTTAACCTCCTGGTGTGCTTTTCTCTGAGATCCTGATACGTGGATAGACTGTTGTCTGTTGTCTTTTTTTTTTTTTTTTTTTTTTTTTTAGTTGGAACTAATTTTTGTCTTCCTCTTACCATTCAAAATGTGGTTGAGGTACGGCTTTAATATGTTTTAGGGTAGTATCTCCACCACATGAGTGGTATGAGGTAATTCCTGGGCCAGAAACACTTGAGATGTAGTTTTATTTCCCTGTAAAACTTGGACAGGGACAGTTAGGAGAGCTCTGGGATTATATCCATGTAGCATGACAGGATATCATCATCGCTGGTGTGGTTACAGGCCACATATGACATTGTCCAACAGATCATAACTCTATTTCTTTTTATACTGAATGCTCAAATGTCTGTTTCAAAATCCCTGTTGAAGTTCTCTGTATAATGGCATACAAGATGGAGATTGCCTTGCTCATGCAAACATATTCTTTTGATCAAATGAATAAGTACGAAGATGTAAAAGTGTAAAACTGAAATGAACGTATACATGAACAATAACTGCTGCAGCCAGATGTAGTTCTAGAATAGTGATTTGAATACTTACTCAATGAGTCTTTTCTGATTTTTAAATATTTTACAGACCTGAAAAATAATCATTGCTGTCTTTGAAGTTTTACTTCTACTTTACAAATTTTGATGTAAATAATGGTTGGTTTAATCTGTGTAAGTGACATTTGTAATTCTGACAAATCTAGTGTTTAATCTGGGCACTAAGTTCCTACAAGCGAGAGAGTCCAAATAGGATTCAGTGAAATGACAACTCAGTATCACAACATGAAAGTGACTTTATGCACAATTCTATCATTTCTGATGGAGTTGTGCTCTAATTCATCCATGAATGTGAATCTTCAGTTTGACCCTTGACCCTTTGCAGGTTAATTTCTCAACTTTTGGATAGAAAGCAAAGGTTTTGGTTGTATTCCTCAAACCCTGCCCTGTGAACTTAATGATCAATGGAAGGCAATGAATAATAGGGATTTTAGGCATCAGGAGACCTGCAGCTCACTAGATTAACTATTTGACTTTGTATACACAGACAACAGGACTAGTGATAAAACATACTCAGTCTGATTTCATCAGTGTTATATTTACATTTACATTTACAGCATTTAGCAGACGCTCTTATCCAGAGCGACTTCCATGTCCTGATTACAGGGACAGTCCCCCTGGAGACACTCAGGGTTAAGGGTCATGCTCAGGGACCCAGTGGTGGTAGTGCCAGAGGATTTGAACCTGGGACCTCTTGAGCCATAGATCCATAGGCAAGTATCCTACAACTAGAATATCACTGTGTAGAATGAACAATGATGCATAAGGTTCATAATCTGGGGGATTATTTATCCTTTACAGACTATCTGTCTGCCTTGGCAGTATATTTTACAGCCTAAAAAAGAAACAAAATCAAAAAAGTTAAATTCCACTTAACAAATGTTTGGTTTTTAAGTACTAAAATATCTATGAATACTAATATGTACTAATTCATTTTTACTATTTTAAAATTGTCTATATAAGTATATAGGCTGTCTAATTCTAGCCTATCTAGGTGGAACTGTCTTTCTGTATGTTGTGTGGTGCTCTTGAAATCGACTCTTTTTGTGGGTTAGTCCGTGTATACAGACTGGAGAGTAAAAGGTTATAAACTTGATAAATGTTCACATACATCAAACTCATTTGAAAAGGTGAGGTAAACTGTTTTCACCAATATATGTTATGAAAAATGTGTTAAAGATACATCACACGTTTTAAATGTTAACTTGCCAGAAGCAACATCTCTAGAAGGTAGAACAGCACATTAATGACATACATTGTGCATACATGCAATGAGTGCAAGCAGAATTAAATATTTCTGTCAAAGTTACTTTGACAAAAAAAGTAAGAAGGTAAAAAGAAAAAGAATTTAAAGTGTCTTTAATATGAGAATTAAAAATCAGTCCTATGGCAAATTTTGGGCCTCTCTGGCCTAACATCCATAATGGGGTGCTTTTCACCATAAAAAGCCATGATGATTAGAGCAGCTAGAAGAGAACTGGCACTCAGCATATCTGGGCCAAAAGCCATTGCCTGACTGTGGGGCTTGATGCAGTGCAGCTCAGGGTCCACATTGGCAAAAAGCATTACACAGCACCAAGGACACCAGCAGTACAAGATTAAATTCAGCCACTTGGCCACTGGCTTGCTTCTGAAAGACAGCAGGTGCTTCCTGCTTCAGACCACCATGTCCACAAATCGTCATTATCAACTGGACAGGGGGTCATGGAGGAACTGTGGAATTGTAAAAAGAAAGAATTTGGAAAACTTCGCATTCAGAATGCCACCACCAAAAAAACTTGCTGCCACTGGTAACTATGCATTATGGCTGTCTGTCTGGACATAAAATAATGCCCTTATATATGTCAGATTAGTGGCATGATGGCTTATGACAAAACTAAAATAAAGACAGAAATAAGACAAAAATAAGGCAAAAATACTGCAATTTTATCTTTAGTGTGGGTATGAAATATTGTTGTATGTCTTATAAAGAAAGTAAATAAAGTGGTAAATAAGAGAGCCCAGCACCCTAGCTGACCACCCAGACATTGGCTGATAAGATTTTATTTGACGCCAAGACACAGAGGGTGTCAAAAAATCCTTGTAAAATAAACTACCTCTCCAGAAAGGCTTTGGTATTCTGGCCGTCCCTGGCCCCTCACCCTTCAACTGCCTCTCTGTGTCTTAATTAAAAGTCCTGTGCCAGGCAGCATGCAGTGTCTCCACCCCCTCCAGCCAGTGGGATTAGTGGATTAAAGCCTGGGGAGGGTCTTGGTCGTCATGGCATGGTTTCTGTGGTGACCAGCATGGCTCTGTGGCCTGACGGCACCTTACTAAATTAAGATTGGCTAAAGGAGGAATGGAGGATTCTTTATGCATCTGCAGGGGGTACAGGGAGAGAGAGAAAAAAGAGAGAGAGCAAAAAAAAAAAAAAAAAAACAAGCTTATATGTACACTGGTTCAGGATTTTATTTCATTAGAAAGCCTAGGTTTCCCCTTGAAATGAACACCCAGCGCTGAGGTGAACGCTTTCCGGAGCAGCAGAATTAATAAGACTATTACCCAACAATTACTGTCCTGTGCAATAGTGCCAGATTCATTTCACTGGAAATCCGATGGCACTAATTAAAACCGTCGCCCCTCCTCAGGGCTCAGAGAGTGATTGTTTCAAAAGATGCATTCCTCGCCGAATTACAAAGGCAACTTTACGGCTTGGAAAACTGAGGGCAATTATTTTAACAAGCATAAAGTATTTTCTATCGAGCGGCATCCCCGGCTGATCTAATATTAGTGTTGCCACACTAAGCAGAAAGAGCAGGAATAAAAGAGTCTTGGCAGCAGAGGCCGGCCCTAATAAAGAGGGAGGTGTCAAACTCCTGCTGCTTCTCCCTGTGTGGGCCACAGACAGTCTGGCGATGCCCTGTACATGACTAGGGCACACTTTTACGCAGTGATGTTGGATGCTTCTACACATTTTGGAGTCAGTCACATAACTTAAGCCTAAAGGATTGTCCAATAAGAGTCACCCTCAGCTCTTTTCCTATTAGACACGTTTGACTTTGGGCTTATCTGCCTTAACTGTCTTAAGAAATCTTGCTTTGTGGAATACCCCCCTGGATATGCAGAAATAAATCATAGATAATGTAGATGTTTAAAAAAAAATAACCTTATTTACATTGTGGAATGGTTTATAATGCTGTTAATTTAAGCTGTATTTACGTTTGCAAAAACAGCATTGTTGCAACCTGGAGCATTTTAATAATTGATTCAGATCAGCTTTATTATTAACCTCTAAAGCCTCTTCAGCTGTTTAAACGTTACTGCTGTATGCTCTGCTGCTGTCGGTATGGGACTGAAAGAGTGTTCTCATCACACCCACATTAAGCCCTGACTGTTTATTACATTCGTTTAGAAGGTTAACTTAAATGCAAAAGGTAATTGTAAAGTCAGGTGTAAAGATGGACTTCATCTGATCGCATAAATCAAAAGAAACAGGGATTTGGGAAAATGAATTAATTGAACTCAGTTAATTTTAGACATAAATTGGATAACAATGCACAGATAACCCATCTGTTTTTTCTTCTTTTCTTGCACCCATCCCTTTTGTGCACAATACAGTAAGTGTTACATTAGAGAAAAACGAAAGATTGAAGTTTTGTCTTGGCAAAGAGGAACGTGCGGATGTGTCATTGCTATGGTGCAAATTAGTACACAGATGACAAGCTCGACAATTAGTCACTTTGTGTTCTTAATTAACACAAATTAATCTCAGACGTGCTCTCATTGGAAGCCCATGCCAAGCAGAGGGATCAAATGAAATGAAAAAGTAGCAGGGGGGCTAAACTACAGCATGGTGGTATTTGCTCATTTGATATGGGTTGGCACAGTTCATGTCTTGGTTAATGCACGTAAAAAGACAGGCTAGTAAAAATGACTTTTTTTAAATCTTTATATTTGTGTTTATGTGTTTTTTTTGGGCCTGTCAGATATTCTGGTAATCATTTTATATATGACATGAACAACATATGCTACCAGGGCTGTGGCATCTCATTACAACATACACTGATGAGTAAATATTCATAAGTCACGTCAAATGAAGTGGGCTTGGTTGTCGATTTAACCATATATAACAGAGAAATGAAACAACATTTCTCCAGGACTATGGTGCTACACGTGAGACAACACAGAACGTGAACGTGGCAGTCCAACATACAGCGCCAAAGCAATGACACAACAGAGCAGATACATCAAACACATGACGCGTTACTAACAGTCTTACTTATTTGTTAAAAGTCTCGGTTCATCAAAACCCACTGATAGAAAAACTGATGGGCCAAGACAACACGTTAAAGAACATTCACTGATTGGTTATTGGTTAGATTCAGCTACTATAGCACTGAGCAATATATTGTGAAGCTCTTTTCAATGTGGCTCTTGACAAAACCTCTGATAATCAGTTTTATTTCATCCATAGTGTGTCATTCCGATTTCTACACTGTTAGAAGCTTAGATCTCCCAGTATGGCGATATCTGTTCGTTGAAGGTTTGTGTGTACGTTTCCCTATTCACAGCTGTGGTGGAACTCATCAAACAGTATGTTATGTGTTCAGGAGAATCCCGTGGTGCTAATTTCCTCCTCTTCTAAATCCATATATGCATCAGCGTCACCAACCTAATCCAGCAGTGTCCTTTCATGTCCCGTTCATCGCAAAGACATCTTAACCTCTCTGAACGTGGAATTTAATCCCAGAATTAAAATCTCTTCACAGGAGGTTGTAAGGCACTCAGTCCAGGCTAGCAGGGAAGGACAAAGTGTCATATCTAATATGACACATTTATGCTATTAACAGTAGTGTGCATAACTGAGGTCCAGCAGGATTCTGGTCATCAAGGGGAAAGTAAAGCTGAGTTTGAGTGAAACAGCTGCGCAGTATGTGCTCTCGCTGATCCTCCATTACTTCTAAGGATAATGATTGCCTTTACTCATGCGAGGAGACTTCTCTGGACTTTGTATATGGCTTATCCTTCATATCCTTGCACAGAGTGCAGTGTTATAGCTATGGAGGGGATTTTCTTTTACCAGTGTGCAACCGATAATATGGAGCTGAAATGTCAGGCCGGCGACACTGATGCTCGGAAGCGGGAACTATAGTATTCCACATTTGCTTTGTGTAAATATGGATATTTTCCCTTGTACATTATTTTAAGGCTGTAATGTGCCTTTTTATTTTGAAGCCATTCTTTTGATTCGGTTGAACATCTCAATTTTCAATTTGATGTGCAATCCAGTGAAGTGAATCATGACACATTTGTCACATTTCATTGTTGCTGATCTGCAAAAAGAATGTGTGGAATGTGTGCAGATTTTGTAATTGTTCAGCTATTGAAGAGCAACCAACTAAACACTGTAGAAATTGTTTTATTAAGCAGTTGCCCTAGTTACTCATTCACCCAGTTAAACACATGATCTTTTTAAAGTTTTTCATTTGAATCGATTTGATTGGACACGCCCAAAAATAAAACTTTTAGCGCATTTTGAAGTGGGCTTAATATTTCAACTGTGTTCAAGAGCCCTATAAGAGACGAGAATGAAAGAACCTCTTCCAAAGCTGTTTCTAAGGCCCTGGGACCCTAGTGAATCACTAAGAGTCTTTATTAAGAGCCTATCAACATTTCTAGAGTTAGAACATAGTGATGACTAGTCCTTAACTAGTACCTACCAAATGGATCTAAACGGATAGACTGAAAGATGTTGAATATAACGTGTTCAATTCAGTGAGCAATGGACTCTGATACTAAAAATGCTTTCTCTTCTACTCCTACAGAAGCTGTTTTCTATTTTTCTTCTGTAAATGTGATAATTTAACACTTTTTTTTGTTCCATACTGCTTCTGCAGATGAAGAATACATCTTTCTCATTGAAAACAACTGGGCACAAGTGTCTTTATCTGTGAAAAATAAATTAAATGTATAGCTCATCTTTTTTTAGTCAATTTAGATTAGTAAGAGCTTAAAACAGGCACTTAATCTGTTCAGTGCTGTGCCTGTCCAGGGAGAGCCGGAAAAGTTTGTCTCCTCAAGCAGTTTAATGGTACAGAAGAAATATTGTAATGTTATACATCTAATTCCATCATCCGCTTTGCACACATCTGGTCTCTAAATTACAATGCTGTTAAAAACAAGCACCTAAAATATTGCAGACTTGACATGGGTTTGGATGGGCATCGTTCCCAATTCTTTCAGCCTGCCCCCCTCCTCCACAAATTCACACATGTGGGCCATTATTTGTGAGGTAGCAACAGTGGCACCAGGGATTCATTTTACAGACACGTGGCAATGCACTAGCCTGCTTGTCCCACATAGCATTTGCTGTTTGGACCAGAACCAGCCTTTTCAGCCTCATCTCCCAGCCTGCAATGCAATGAGCCGAACAGCAAATATGTTCTCGGATCAGCAGCAAGGGCAGCGTCTGTCAACATCATAACGTTTCCTAATGTTTGCTCTCTCTAGCGTTATCTCCTTCTCACATCTAAAGTGTGTGCCGTGTCGAGTTTGAGAGGTAGGAGTAGATTATGACCCTGCACAAGCACTTAGATGGTCACACAGCTCCTGACTCCCGACTCCTTTCAAAAGTGTTATCTTTTGATGGCTATTCTGGTGTGAAGTGTGTGCACTTGAGTTTATGTCTTTACGGGTGCTTGCCATTGTGCCGCCTGGGTATAAATGGTATATCTGATTGTGGGAGCAAATAAAGCACACTCCATTCCTCCGTCTGTAGGTATTTAGAAGAGCATTGTTCCATGCCACGTTAAGAGGGTTTTGAAGTTTATATAAAATATATATAATGCATCCAACATACCTCCCAAATGAATTTTTTTGCCATTTTTCTTTGTAAACCCCTGAAAAAGCAAGCCATTCATATGAAGTGAAAGTGACTATTCATGTCAAACACACAGTGAACCACAATTAAATTACACCTCTGCATTTTACCCACACACAAACACCTGCAGCAGGGACAGCTATTGAAAGCGCCTGAGGAGCAGGGGCGGTACCTTGCTGATGGGTACCTCAGGGCAACCTGCTGCTAAGGGATTCGAACCCATGATCTTCTGATCCAGAGGCCTAGTCCCTAACCGCTAAACCACTAGGAACATTACACAGAATAAAAACAAGGGCTTTGCTTTTCCTCTCTTATGTAACCACTGGAAATATAAGGTGTTACAATATTTTCTTCAAAATTAGCCTTGTAAGTCCTCAGTATGTAGGTTCCTGCAAACAATGTAATGTTAAATAAATGAAAAAAAAAAAAAAATACACCAATAAATTCTGTTACATTTTCTTGCATAAACACTTGTTTCATTAAGTGTTTAGAAGGTTTTGTTTTGTATGGTTGAGTTAGCCAAGTACAACTCATAGCTACCAGAGGGGGGGACTAGACCAACAAAGCAGGGACAATCACTCACAGAACTCCTGGCTGTGAATAACTATTGCATCACTGGGAATCAAACTCTGGTCCCTGTGATGCAGCATGATTCAGCCAGCTGATCCTCGCAGGACCTGAAAAAGCCAAATAGATGACAACAAAAGCCAAGTGGAAGACAGGCCTGTTACGAAGAAATAGCAAAAGATGGAGAAAGTACGTGTGGCAGGGCATGTGCCATGTGAAAGCCATCAAGTGGTCGTCTGAGTGTTCTGCAGACGTTCTGTCTCCCCGGAGTGCTGTGAGTATTAGCATGTGGTTCCTATAAGCGGATGAGCTGTCCTCGGATAGGACGCCAGTCCCACAAAGTCCTCCACTCACACAGGACTTACAAAGCTCCCTGAGGCAAAGTGAGGCAGAAAGAGAGAGAAGAAGGGGAGAAGGAAGAAGGATGCAGTTGTCCACACAATAAATGAATGCAGAATCAATCTGGACTCCTTGCCAACGCTCAGCCAAACTAGGCCATGCCGGGTGCGAGGGACTCAAACCCAAAATCAGGCACGTCATGTGGGCAGCCTGGGTTCACATGAGCCTCTTGTTCCCCACTATTTTTTGGATGTGCGTGGCTTCTTCCTGCCAGAGGTTTAGTCCTGTCACAGCATGGCCAGGCTGCCAGGAAGTCCTCTCCAGGGACAGATGCTTCTTAATCAGGCCTCTTCATGGCATATGGAAAGGGGATACTCCCAGCCAGGCCTGAACGTGGCTTGTGGCAGTCAGGAAGGAACCTTTTTTTAGCAGATGAGCATTTTAAAACAGCATTCGTGCAATTCCTGGCTTGCCCAAATAATGGGATCCAGTTACAAGTGACAGGAGAGGATGAGCAATTCGAGGAATTATGTGGTGCTTTCTGAGGAATTATTTTCTCTGTGTATGTTAATATTACCGCAGATTGATGCCATAAACACACAGAAACTTTGGCTATGGCACACACTGCACATGCCTTATGTCATGCGTGTATTAATACCTTTGTATCGGAACGACCTTGATGAGTTCTTAGACGTTTAGATAATTTCACCTCCATATTATACATTAAACTTTACCAGAATCTGATACCAAGGGGGCTGTACTGGCTGACCTATTGTTCTGTGCCAATCGTATCAGAATAGGTTATTCATTGTGTAATTATTCTGATATTGCTGGCCTTTGTAGTGAGTTGTTGACTTGGGATATAAATCTTTCAGAGATAATGTACTGCCAACACTGCCTGTGAGTTAAAGGAGAGAGCAGGGACATTGTTTCCAACAGAAGGCACCACATAATGCTGTAATGCAAGAAAACCTGCACCTTAAACTGAATCTTCTCCTTAGAGAAAGGAAAATAGTTAGAGCTAATGTGCTGGACATGGATTAGGGAAAGTTTTCTTGGTTGTAATGTGACTGATGGTTCGCTATTAAAAATAGTTCAGGTCTAAGTTTAATACAGATCCAGGAAATGATTTCTATGACCAAAAAAAAAAAAGTTCTGCTTTTTGTTTCAAGTAGTTTGTAACCTTTCTATTGGGTTGCTCATTATAAAATGTTCATGCATGGTTAAACAAAAAATCTAATTCAAGTTAAATTATGTCTAATTACGTATTTTCAAATTGTGTAAAAAATGGAGAAAAAAAGTTTTTGTTCTCACAGTGACACTTTGTATTTTATATTTTATTGTGTTTTTGTAATAAATTGCCAGAAGTTAAATGAATAAAAATGTGGTGCACATATCCAATATCTTTCATTACTCTTCTTCTTTTCTTCTTTTTCTTTCGGCTGCTCCTGTTTAGGGGTCGCCACAGCGGATCAACTGTCTCCATTTCTTCCTGTATTTTGCATCTTCCTGCTTCAAACCGACCACCTGCATGTCCTCTCTCACCACATCCATAAACCTCCTCTTTGGTCTTCCTCTTCTCTTTCCTGGCAGCTCCATCTTCAACTTCCTCCTCCCGATATAATCCTCGTCTCTCCTCTGGACATGTCCAAACCAACGCAACCTTGCTTCTCTAACTTTGTCTCCAAGACGTCTAACCTGAGCTGTCCCTCTAATATACTCATTTCTAATCCTGTCCATCCTCGTCACATCCAACGAAAATCTCAGCATCTTTAACTCTGACACCTCCAGCTGCCTTTTCGTCAGTGCCACCGTCTCCAACCCATACAACATAGCTGGTCTCACTACTGTCCTGTAAACCTTCCCTTTTACTCTAGCTGGTACGCGTCTGTCACATATCACTCCAGCCACTCTTCTCCACCCATTCCAACCAGCCTGCACTCTCTTCTTCACCTCTCTTCCACACTCGCCGTTACACTGAAATGTTGATCCCAAGTATTTAAACTCCTCCACCTTTGTTACCTCCACTCCCTGCATCCTAACCACACCACTTTCCTCCCTTTCATTCACACTCATGTATTCTGTCTTTGCCCTACTCACTTTCATTCCTCTCCTCTCAAGAGCATATCTCCATTTCTCCAGGTTCTCCTCAAGCTGCTCCCTACTCTCACTACAGATCACAATATCATCAGCAAACATCATCGTCCACGGAGACTCCTGTCTAACCTCGTCCGTCAACCTGTCCATTACTATTGCAAACAAGAATGGGCTCAGTGCTGATCCTTGATGTAATCCAACATCTACCTTAAATGCATCCGTCATTCCCACTGCAGATCTCACCACTGTTACACTGTCATCATACATATCCTGAACTACTCTCACAAACTTCTCTGTAACACCAGACTTCCTCATACAAAACCACAACTCCTCTCTAGGCACCCTGTCATATGCTTTCTCCAAATCCACAAAGGCACAATGCAGCTCCTTCTGACCTTCTCTGTACTTCTCCATCAACACCCTCAGAGCAAACATTGCATCTGTGGTGCACTTTCTCGGCATAAAACCATACTGCTGTTCACTGATCCTCACCTCTTTTCTTAACCGAGCTTCCACTACTCTTTCCCATAACTTCATGGTGTGGCTGATCAACTTTATCCCTCTATAGTTACTACAGCTCTGTGCATCACCCTTATTCTTGAAGATCGGTACCAGTACACTTCGTCTCCACTCCTCAGGCATCTTCTCACTTGCCAAGATTGTGTTAAACAATCTGGTCAGAAACTCAACTGCCATCTCCCCTAAACATCTCTATGCTTCCACTGGTATGTCATCCGGTCCAACAGCCTTTCCATTCTTCATCCTCTTTATCGCTGCCCTTACTTCCATCTTGTTTATTTGCTGCACTTCCTAGTTAACTCTTCTCACATCATCCAGTCTTCTCTCTCTCTCATTTTCTTCATTCATCAGCTCCTCAAAGTATTCCTTCCATCTGCTCAACACGCTCTGTTCACCTGTGAGTACGTTACCATTTCTATCTTTAATCGCCCTGACCTGTAGCACATCTTTCCCAGATCTGTCTCTCTGTCTAGCCAATCGGTAAAGGTCCTTTTCTCCCTCTTTACTGTCCAACCTCTCATACAATTCAGCAAACCCCTTATCTTTGGCCTTCACCACTGCTTTCTTCGCCCTGCAGTTCATCTCCTTGTACACCTGTCTACTTTCTTCATCTCTCTGACTGTCCCATGTCTTCGTTGCCTCCCTCTTCTTTTGAATACACTCCTGGACTTCTTTGTTCCACCACCAGGTTTCCTTATCCTCTTTCTTCCTTCCGGATGTCACACCAAGTACATTTCTAGCCGTCTGCCTTATCACTTCTGCAGTAGTTTCCCAGCAATCCGGTAGCTCTTCAACACCTCCCAGTGTTAACTCCTGCCTGAATTCCACCTTACAGTCCTCCTCCTTCAGCTTCCACCACTTGATCCTCGACTCTGCCCTCACTTTCCTCCTCTTCTTGACCTCCAAGGTCATCCTACAGACCACCATCCTATGCTGTTTAGCTACACTCTCCCCTGTCACTACTTTGCAGTCTCTGATCTCTTTCAAACTGACCCTCCTGCAAAGAATATAATCCACCTGTGAGCATCTTCCTCCACTCTTATACGTCACCCTGTGCTCCTCCCTCTTCTTAAAATAAGTATTAACTACAGCCATTTCCATCCTTTTTGCAAAATCAACAACCATCTGACCTTTAGCATTCCTCTCCTTGACACCATGCCTACCCATCACCTCCTCATCACCTCTGTTCCCTTCACCAACATGACCATTAAAATCTGCACCAATCATCACTCTCTCTCCCCTGGGTACACTCTCTATCACTTCATCTAACTCACTCCAGAATGTTTCCTTCTCTTTCATCTTACAACCAACTTGTGGAGCATAAGTACTAACAACATTCATTATCACACCTTCAACTTCCAGCTTCAAACTCATCACCCTCCCTGACACCCTCTTCACTTCCAAAACACTCTCCACATACTCTTCCTTCAGGATAACACCTACTCCATTCCTCCTTCTATCCACACCATGGTAGAACAGTTTAAACCCCCCTCCAATACACCTGGCCTTACTACCCTTCCATCTAGTCTCTTGCACACACAAAATGTCAACCTTCGTTCTCTCCATCATATCAGTTAATTCTCTACCTTTACCAGTCATGCTGCCAACATTCAAAGTCCCTACTCTCACTTCCACGCTCCTCTCCTTCTCCCTCTGGACATGCCTTCCTCCTCTTCTTCTTCTTCTTTGGCCAACAGTAGTCCAATTTCCACCAGCACCCTGTAGGCTAACAGCACTGATGGCGGTCGTTGTTAACCCGGGCCTCGACCGATCCGGTACGGAATTCTGTATCGTTGTCCGCATATTGACTTGGCAAAGTTTTACACCGGATGCCCTTCCTGACGTAACCCTCCCCATTTACCCGGGCTTGGGACCGGCACGAAGAAATACACTGGCTTGTGCATCCCTAGTGGCTGGGTTCAATATCTTTCATTATTACTCAAAACAATTCAACAATAGCACTCAGAATCTAATGCAGTCCATTCAGCAAACAGAAAACCCAGCAGCCCACTGAGTGTTCTGATTCCACATGCTGATGCGGTTACTATGGACAACCTGGCCCGGCTTCTCTGGAGGCAGATTTTGTGAGTTAACGGCGTCACTAAAGTCTTTGAATGTATTGCTGATGAGACATTTAATGAGATCATATTAATTTATACTACTGTGTCATTGGCCTGCAGGATAGCTGTGGAAAGGTCTTACCCTGTCCCTCCTCTTCACATTCTTAACCAACTGCATCCGAGTTGCAAAGGGGCCAGCATGCCTGCCATTTGCATCCAGCAGCAGCATCAGTAAAACTAATATCACAGCCTCTTTGCAATAAAAGCATGATTTCCATTGGGTTTAAAGGTAGTTAAGAGATGAAATCACTTAGTGTGGTGCACCATGGTAATTTGGATAAAACAGAATAGGTTTATGTTGCTAAGGCTTGATTTATTTATACTTTTTTGCAGAGACTGTAGAAGCACTAAAAGCTAAATTATGTCAAAACATATTTTCCCAACAACAAATTGCATGGTAAAGAGAATTACTAAACTGAGTGGGATGGATTTACCGGCATGTGAAATTAATTAATGTTTAATAAGTTATGGAATAATGATATGGTTAAAAAAAAAAAATCAGTACCAGCACTGTTCACCACTGAATATGTAATTTGATGATGGACAGTTTGACAACCTTTTTTAATGCATCCTTTTTCAGAGCTGCGCTGAATAATTTCTTCAGATGTTGTGAATTAAGTATTTTTATATTAGGGAGAAAGAAATTAAGTGTTTCACTTTGCCCAATCAGCGCCATGTGACAGACTTGGCACCTTCTAAGAACGTCCGCTCTTTCAATGATAAACCACAATTATGCATTAACTCAAGAGCAAGCTTTTTGCTAGTAATTGCTCCATGTTTTTGAGCGGCTTTACTAATGTAGTGTTCTACACGAATGCATCTGTTTTTCTCTAACACTAGACACTAGACTGGTCACTGGGAAGTGTTTAATGCCTGAACTTAACAACTTTTTTTTCCCCAAAATAGAAAAATGAGTTTGGGTTGTTTCCTTGTCGTTTGTGTTTGTCTCAACTCATTCTGAGATGATTCGTTTGAGGAAATTTCCCGTATTCTCAAATAAACAAATTGAAATTATGTTAGATTCCTTTGACCTTGGTAGCATCACGTGAAGGAGCGGAAGCGTTAAGATGAGAGATGATCTGCATTTGGGATGGAGCACATGTTGACACCCCGGAGTCTGTGAATTTGTTCGGCAAGCAAAAAAAAGGATTACCATATCTCTACTTAACTTACTTGATCCTGTGAGAATCATCAATATTAAATTGAAAGAGTGCGAAAGTGCTGATGAGGGTCTTTCCCTCACAGGGCTAACCACTGTGTTTTAAGGCTACAGATAAAGAGGTGGTACTCAGAATTTTAAAAGAAGAACGTGAGTGTTTTACTCCCTGCTAAGTTTGTATAGATTTATTTTCAAAGCACATTTTTTTCTACCAGTTTTGCTGTTTTTTTTTTAAGCAGGGATTTTTGCTTCTTTAGGAAAAAAAAAAAAATTACCCTCATATCCACATTTCAACATTTGCAGACATTTCCAGTGGCCCAGGCTGACAAAAGCCTAATAAATAGTGACTGGACACGTGTCTAACTCACAGACAGTCCTCTGTTGCCTTTAATTTAATCAGTGGCATGATGTGCACTGCTTTGCACATTCCAGTGAATTAGGCTAATAATGAGTGAGGTGTGTTTGTGTGTGTAAATGTCACTTAGGGTGCTTTGTCTCCCTTACGGGTGCCTTCAGGCTAAAAGCTGTGAATATGCTGTGGTGGCCTGTCAGGTACCTGTTGGGTGCTTGGCACAAAGACCCCAAGGCCACCTGCACATCAGCAGAACCCACAGTGCTGAAGTAAGGCCTGGGCATGTCAGGTGTGTTTCTAGTAAACAGGGTGGCAGTTTGAGTCAAGTTCATGTTCTCATGAAAGAATTATGTTCAACAAGTCAGTGGGCTTAGGTAATGATCTCTCTGCTCAGTATAGCTACAAACGAAGGGTCTTCCTCCTGCTCCCTCCCCCATTCTCTCTATCTCTTTCTCTCTCTCACTCTCTCTCTCGCTCACTCTCTCTCTCTCTCTGACACCTGGGACTGCAGTGCCTTTTTTGTACCCAACCAAAGGCAGTCAATGTTTTACAGGCTTCTGTTAAAGTTTTTAAAAGACCTTCTTGAGATTCTTCCTGTGTAAGGTCATGACTGTCCTATAGGAGATGAGAATTTTTAGAAAATAAGGATGAACCCAGAACTGTTGCTCAGTGGCATTTTGTCAGTCACGATCACAGTTTTTGTGTGATACATAATCACCTTCTCTTATAGTGGGAGAAGCTAAAGTGAGATTACTGGCCAGTGAAAAATAATTTTGTTCCCATTTTCTGCCCCAGTTTAGTTACAGAAAGCTCCCAAGCAGCATGAAGACAAGCAGAATCAATGAAGAAGCACTGAAAGAATATTAACCGACAAAAAGGCATTAACCCTCAGCGCCAGGTGTACAATGTAGGAGATACAGTGCATTATGACCTGTTCATATATTCAGCCATTAGTAGCACAGTATTGGTGGTCTAGAGGTAGAATAATTGCCCATGGACTAATAGCAGATTCAAATCCCAGCTCCAGCACCACCGCCATCGGGTTCCTGTGCAAAACTTTAAACTCTAAAGTTACTCCAGGGAGAGACTGTCCATGCAATTAGGAAATGGTCGTTGCTCTGGATACAAACGTCTGCTAAATGACGTAAATGTAATTTTGAAAACCTGAGTTGAATTACAACCTTTTAGAAGGACAAAAAATAACCACTGTTATTCCTTAATCCATGAGCCTGAACACTTTGTCTCGTAAACGATTATAAATGCTCCTATATGCATATATCTGCTCAGGTACCAAGCATTGCGCTGCCGGCAAACATTAGAACAGAATGCCAGACATCAATATCGGGCTCTAAATGAAGACATTTCAGTGTATAGCCTCTGTTCCAACATCATGGCAAAAAGGATGGGTAGACGAAGTTCAAACCCAAGCGGCCGGGCTTAAATGGCCTTTCTTTTAGCAGCGGTGACTGCTAAACTGTATGCTAAAGAGATACCATGTAGTGCCCAGCACAGACTGTGACAGTGTGCAGAAAAAATGAAACATTAGTCATAAGGGAGCACTTTCAGAGAGGTCAAATGAACTGTGATTTACTGCCCAACTTAAACTAATATCTGTGGTGAAAGAGAGTTGAGCTCAATCAGAAGCACTTTTCCTGACAATGTACGACACACAGTGGGACGGCTTGTAGTTTTTGCTGCGAATGCCTTTTTTCCCTTGCCAAAGTACAATTGATATAAAAGAGCGTTTATTTCATCATGCGACTGTAAATGGAAATATATTACAGCGTATTAGGAGCCAACGAGCGCTCCCACTCTTTAGGAGCCATTATAGATGGAAAAAATTAAGCGGTATTGTAATTCAATTTTCTACTCATTCATTAAATGTATTTTAACTGCACAAAAGTCATTTTGGTTACTGGTTTTACAGCCTTCCCACTTTAGATGCCAGCCAGTCCTTTTGGGGTGGGTTGGGGGTATGGGGGGGTGAGTGAGAGACACAGGTCGAGCTGGAAAACCTGGAGCGGATTTTAACACAGCCGCGTGCTTGTGCTCCATCTGCCATTAATTGCTAGTCTGGTTCGCCATGTTGACTGCTCCTATGGGACGTTCACTTTTATTCCTCTTGAAAAGCCAGCATGTGGAGGAGGATACAGGCCTGGCTGGCACTTCCTTTGGCCTGTGGTCATAGGAAAAGCAACGCTATGGCCGCTTAATGACTAGTGTCTGAGTGCACTGCTAATTTTTTTTCTTTTTTTTTCATTTTTACTCAAACAGGCTTACTAATCCGAAGAGCGCCATCTGAACAGACTCTTGCCAGGATGATAATTTGTGTACTAAAAAGTAGCCCGTAAAGTACTTGAAGACTGAAATAACATTTACACATGTAGACCTTAGAGCTGGAAACTGGAGGAGAAGTAAGACTGAGCTTTAGGGAAGCTTTGGAAAGTTTTTAAATCTGAGATGCATGATAACAGATTTGTTATTTGACGAGTTAAAATGTCTTTATTCAGCACAGCTCTAATTATAAACACCACACAGATTTTAGTTTGACCTTGAAAATTACAACTGAAAGTTTGCAAAGTGAAAGAGGAGATCCTCTGTTACAGCCATCTGGGTCTTTACAGCCATCAGCAAACGCAGTAGGGCAGCAGTGGCCTAGTGGTTAGGGACTAGGTGCCTGGGTTGGAAGGTCATGAATTCTAGACCAGTAGGTTGCCCTGATGTACACTTGAGCAAGGTACCGTCCCCATCACTGTTACCCAGGGGCTTTAAATAGCGGTACAGTTAATACTCTGAAATGTAATGCACAATGTAAGAACATATAAAAAAAATAGGCACTTTTGTCTAAACTTTTGATCTATTACAATGTTCTGTATGAAAGAGAGCCTGTCTCAGTCAGCAATGCAAATGTTTCAATTTTCACTTTTTTGTTTTTTGATACTTATTGAAATTGTTATTTAATCCTATAATGAAACCAATATCCAGGCTATGTAGTTAGAAAGTGAGAATTTGTAGTATGGGCCCTCATATTGGCTTACAGTTTACAGGCTTAAAACAAAATATTAATTCAATCTGTGTATTCAGAAATTTGGACCCTTGCATGCCTTTTTTTCATCACTCCTTTTCCTTATTTATTTATTTATTCGCTTTTTTTAACCACAAAATCCCCACATGCATGAGCCAGCCCCTCACCACAATGTGGCTTGAATTTCTCTGCCATTGTGTCTCCCCTCCGGCAGACCAGACTTGCCACATTTCACTGGCTTCATTTACTCCCCTCTTTCTCCAGCTGGAAGAGAGGGGACTGGGGTGAACAAGCAGGGGAGAGAGTGCAAACACTTTCAGCACTGTGGTCACACTCTCTCCCTTTTTAGTGTCACTTCTGATGTTTGGATTTCATGTCTTAATATTAAGTTGTTTTTTTTGTAGGTATATGCATGCTTTTTGGGCTGCTTGCTGGAAATAGCATAACGAGGAGGGTCTAAATGGGTTAGGAGGAAGGGAAACTGAAGCTGAAGAGCATTGTTGTAGCAAACTCATTTATTTGCTGTTTATAAAAAGAATAACTGCACAGATGAGGATGAGTATGAAAAATAGACCACCGGTAGAGCGACCCAAATAATCCATTATGTGGAAGGTTTAGATGAGGGTGATTCGGTGTGTGGCTGCATGTGTGGGTGTGTATTACATCTTTTAATGTACTGTGCACTCAAACAACTAGCCTGTGCTGCTCACATACACCCATTATGCTCTACTATGTTAATATAAAACCAAGCAAACTTAGCACTAAACAACTTGTTTAAGAGTTCTATATCCTGTTCAACTATGTTGTGTTCATTTTATAAAAGTTTTTTTTTTGGTCATTCCTATTTACAGAATAATGCTGTAAGAAACACTTTATTAAAAAATAAATAAATAAATAAATAATAAAAAAAACAACAGTAATCGACTATATTTTATAGAATATGATAGAATATTATAGAAGGTAAAAAATAAATACATTAATAAATAAACTTCCTGTTAACACAGCTGGGGGAAAATACGGCGCACTGTTAAATAAATAAATAAATGAATAAATAAATAAATAAATAAATAAGCCATCCATGTACTGCACTGTATATCCAAAAGACTAATTGAGACACCTACTCAATCAACATTTCCACTGAAATCAAAAACAGCAAGTACATTTTGCTAAGGCTTTAGATCCATCATTAGATGTTGTAATATTGCTGTGGGAATTTGATCATATTCAGTAATAAGTGAGAGGTCAGGCATGGATACTTGGCTTATGGATTGGCTTGATTATTAATCCCACTCCCATTCACCTCAGATGTGTTGGGTGGAGCTCCAACATACCAGAGAAAGCAGTTCCACTACCCATCAGTTCCACTACCCACTTATTCACCATTAGGCCATAATTATCTTAGGAATGATCTTTTACAATTATTATGTAAATGTTTTTATTTGACTTTTCTTTTTTGTTGGCCTATGGCTTTTGCCCACTAAACTATCGACTTTTCCTAATTATTTACCAGCGTCAAATTTTGCTTCATCAGAAAGAAAAAGAAAAGTTTATATACTTAATTTCTTCATTTAATTCATTGTAACTTCCTCATGTTCCAACTTGTGTTCTTTTGGTCAAGAAATTTTATTTCTTAAATTTCATTTTTGAGGTTATCATAACTGTTGGGTGAGACAACATGTTTTTTTGCCATGTAAAATAGTTTGAGCATTTTGAAAACTATACCATTATGATTTTTCATGCCCAAAGGGTCTTTAACGTACTTAAATATAGAAGTGCTCCAAAGAGTACATTAACTGTATTTAAGAACACTTATCTCTGTAGAACTCTGTAAATCTTCTGCACTTTAAGTGAGGAATCAGTAAATTTCTACACACGCTGACTGTCAGCAGGGTCTTTCTAGACAACTTCACAGGAAAACAAACCAAAAAGTTAAAAACCTCAGAAATTCCTTGCTTAAAGTCACTTACCATACCCCAGGATGTAAGCATTCACACAAACAAGTGCACACAGATGTGTGTTTTAACACAGTAAATGGGTTTTTGTGGTTGCCGAGATAGAGGCGCTACCCTGGCAAGCCGTGGCTTTCACAGCTTTCATCAACCGGAGAACACAGTTAATGCTCTCATCAGCAGGGCATTTTTTCACCTCCAAACGAGCATGTGCGTGTTTTCTTTTTTTCTATGCGTATACATTTACTAGCACGGGTGACCACACTGAAAGTACCTTGTGGGCTTTATGTGGTGATGACTGAAGATCCCACAGCACTGGCAGGATGTGAGTGACTCTTATGTATGAGAGCAGTGTCTATCTGCCAAAAGGGTTAGACAACGGTGGATGATTCTGTGAACTTGAGTTAATAAAGCGTGGATAATTCTTTCCCTTTTTATGGGAAATTATAACATGACCCACAGAAGTCTTTCCAAGGGTGCCTCTTAGAAACGTTGAGCAATCTGAGTTTCTTTAACTGCTAAATCAATACAGCAAGAAAGTGTTATTTTGAAAGCACTTGATTTAAATGTGTACATACGTTCATCCACACTTTAATTAATAAAGAGAGCTGAAAGAAGGTTTTAATGTCATGTAATGTAATGTAATGTATTATGATTCTATAAACCGGCTATATTCAGTAGGTCAGATAAAGTGGGACACAAATGTAATGCACTTTAAAGTGAACCCTAATCTGGGACAGTGCTGTGGGACAGAGGAACCATGGTGAGGTCACAGTGCCTAAAAATGAATCCCTTAGTGGATTTTCCTCATTTCATCACACTAGGAGGGGCAAGCCGATGTTAAATGTTCAAGCACGGAGCTAAAATGGCCCTAAAGAGACTGAGGCGAAGATAAGGCCAGCAGGCATTCTCATTGACCCTGCTGGAACAGCCAGTGCAGCAATCGTGGCTGTAATTAAACCCTTGGCTGGTAACTTGACGCCGCTGTGACGCACTCACAGACCGGTTGAAGAAATGGAGGTTGGAAAAAGAAATGCGAGCTCCACTGGCTTTGTGGCCACACTTGGCAATGGCTGCCAAGGCCGAGGCTAGCCCACTAATTCACTCAAATGAGTGCCCTTATTCATGGCATCTTTATACACACAGACACACTAACACACAGTCATAAAAACACATACCAACAGTGCCACAGACCAAAAGGAAGCATGGACCAGGAGGGTGATGGCTTCTCTGTGATTGAAGAGAAAATCACATGGTGATGGCCATTTACTAATATAGAGGTCTGTCTTAGAATGTCCGTGGTAGGATCCCAACCCAGTAATACATTGCTCAAGGAAAACACATTCAGTTTATCGTCCAGATACATCCATTTTCTCCAAGGTCTATGTGCATATTCATAATGAAAGACACAAATCATGCCCAGTGGCTGATTCCACTATACTGACTAGTGGTTTGTCCACAAAGGACTTAATTATGCACCTAGCAGGATTAACTAGATTAAGTTATCATGCAGATGTGTTCGGAAATGGTCTAATACTTCTTTAATTAAAGCATCACTATCTAACACTCAGCAATCCCCCATACCACCCACTGAGCTTTATCAGGCTTGTTCACCGCAAGGAGAAAAGCTAAGAAGTTCAGACAAAGGCTTTGGACAGCAGTTAAGCAGTTCCACAGTTGCTGCTGTTTTTAGAATTGCAGTAATATCATCTACTTTATGGTTTATTTAACCATTTGTTACTATAAACAGAAATGTCTTACCAATATTACACTTGTATCCGATCTATACTTATCACCTGATTTCCTGAATTCAGATATTTTGTATCATTGTAGACAGATACGTTTTTGATGCATCCCTGATTGTAATTACACAGGTATTTTAAGGTTTACTGGCTGAATAGAGTTTATATAATCTACAACATTTCTGAGAATTTATAGGAATGGCTTTTGTATTTCTTGCAGCGGTATATTTTAAACCTCCAGTATGGCTGTTATTTGCTGTAAATGATGCCAGAAATAGCAACACAGCTGTATGCATGAACTGCACAACTAAAATATGTCCAGAACAGTTATAGTTTCCACAGAAGACTGCTGCAACTAGGCCTTCATTTACATGTGAAGGTGTACAGTGCTAAATGAGGATGGAGAGTGAGAATCGAGGGAAATGAAGAGGGATTAATGGTCTTTCTCTACAGACTGAATGATAGTGCTTATTGCAGCTATGGAAGGGTCACCTTGGACTGAGGTGCTGGGGGAGGAGGGGATTGGATGAGAACGAGCTAAGGTGTGTTGCAGTTCATCAGTGCTCATAACTGACATTAACTTACAGAAGTTTAGTAAGTTAGACTAATGTGTGACAAAGACTAATCACGCCATTTTAGATCAAGCTCATTGTGTTTGTCAGGATTATAAGGTTAAGGATGTGTTTGGCATTGCTTTTGTTTTCCATTTTCATAAAATAACTGATTTTCATAAAATAACTGAAAAAATAAACCAACAATTAGGAATAACTCATATTTCTGTAGTGAGTTTTATTATTATTATTATTATTATTATTATTAATACTACTACTACTACTACTACTAATAATAATAATAATAATAATAACAGGACAGTAATAATAACTGCTGAAATTGTTATAGTCTTGTTGTATAGTGGGTCATTTCCAGCACTTATCTCAAAAATAGAGTCACTTTTGTGTTTGGGTTTATTGAAGAACCCATAATAATGCTATACGGCATCAAAAAATGGTCAGGCATATATAAGTCACAGAATCTATTTTTGGTATTGTTTAGAAATGCCAAACTGAAACTGGGTTGTTCTGAGAAATGTTTTAATTGCTGTAGTTGTGCATACTGTACTATGCACTAAATGTTATATCACTAATATGACTAAAGTGTCTACCGGCTGAATGTCAGTTCAGTGCTGTCAGTCCTCCTCCTGACATCTCTGCAACTGAGCTCCATCTATCAGGGCCTAAGTAGTTTTCGAACAGTACATTGACCTTGAGTGGCTCGCATTGATTTCCTGTGGCGTCGTGTGGACAGGGGTCGTTGCGGCGTGCCCCTCAGCATGGCGTGATCGGGAACGGATTCTCTAAATCCCGATCCACAGTGCTGATGGATCACCATGGTCTGCACCACATCCATCCTTACCTGCCTCAGAGGAGGTGACACCTGTGCTGAATTTATCATCATACACGCTACTGACGCATCAACCACAGGAAGACAAAATGGAGCGGAATTCCTAAATAAAGAGCCTTTAAGAGAACTCCATCCTTAAACACCACTGAGAGGAGAATGAACACAGAAACACACACACAGGTTCAAGAGGAAGTTACTGTTGGCTCTTCTGTGTGAATCATCACATTTTGTAGAAAAGTAGAGAGGTATTTCCCACCAGTAAATAATTGTCTGTAAAAAAAAAAAATATGGAAATATTCTGAGAATTTAAACTTTCAATTAAGGCCAAATTGTTGGAATGGGGATATAAATTATGAAGTAAATGTAAATTATTTTGTGCACCTAGTCTTGTTGTGAGGAAAGAAAAATAATTAACGTAACATTTCCATTTACTAATTTAGTTTTTTTCAAAAAAAAAAAAAATAAAAAATGGAAAAATGAATGTAACCCTGTGCAAACCAAATGTATATGGTTGGAAATGTAATTTACTACATCATTACATTTAATTGATAATGCAAAATCAACACAATAACACTCAACTTCTAAAGATTATACATCTTATTACTAGGAAGTGTAAGGCACGTCTCTTATGAACTCCTGTGTGTGAAGGACATCTGTCTTGAAGACAATGGGTAGGAGTGAGAATTCATGGCCATGTTCTTTATAAGATGGAAAAGAGGGTCGTACGACCTTGACTGTGTGCTAATTTAATTAATTACCCACAGTTCCCTGGAAAGGGTTTTTACGGGCAGTTTAAGAAAAAAAAGAGAAATGTCTGTTATTCTTATTGCCCTGTGAAGCGATGCATAAGGCTGTCGCCCACAAAGGCCCACTTCTTCTTTCTGTCTCTGGAAGAGCCAAATGCAAAATTAACAGCCTGTGAAGTGATGGAGAGACAGGGGTGTCTGCTGAGAGTGAAAGGTCTTCTCTCTGTCCATCTGTCTGTCTGCGTCTCTCCTTCTTTCACTCTCTCTCGTTTCTCTTTTTGTTAGTCTGCCTCTCTTTCTTTCTCTCTCTCTGTCTCTTTCTCTCTGTCTCTCTCTCTCTTTCTCTCCCCTTCTCTCTCTCTCTTTCTCTCTCTCACACATTCTTTTTCTATCCTTCTTCCATTTGCTTGCTCGCTTTCTGTCTCTCTCAAGGCGATCCAGGTATAGTATCTATGGTAACAGTGCACAGAACAAGGCCCAGACCACAGCGCCAGGCCCCAAAACCGCAGGCTGTGTGATGGGGAGCTGAAGCTTTACCCACTCTGCTCGCTCCTTCTCTCAGCAGCACAATGCCCTCTTTCAGCCTCCACGAGCGCAGTCCTTCATGAAGGAGAGACAGCCCTCCAGCCTATTAACCCTGACCACTAAAGAGCTTAACACCACGCTGCAGTGCCACTTAGGTAAACCCAAGCCCCCAAAAAACCCAGAGACGCTGCGGTCTACTTATGAGTGATGGTGACATTAAGGGACCGAGTTAAATAAAATAGCTTGGCCCTAATGAAGGTGTGTGCAGACTCGCTAAGTGTCTGCTGTGCTCTTTGAAAGCAAAGCCTTAGGGAAAGAAAATGTTGGTCATGTCTGCACACTGTTAACAATTTATAAATGGAAATAAGGGATGAAAATGTATGCAAGATGCAGTAAAGCTCTAAAGTCCTTGCGCTAGCATTGTTTTCTCCTTATGTAACAGATCTCTTTCAATAAGGACTTTAAGCGTGCACTTATTATTTCCTTCTTTTGCTAACGGTTCCAGCTATGCTTTAAAGACAAACAGACCTTTATGGGCAGGCTGGTGTAGGCTCTCCTCAGCGGATGTGTAGTTTGGATGAAAGTGTACGCTGCGGGTTCCATCACCAGCGTCTTGTTTCGTTTGGACAGCGGGGATTCTGGTGTCCTGTGGTGTTTCGGCCTGATTTTTTGGAGAAAGGCCTCTCTGGGGTTTGCCCTCAGAGCAACCCACTCACTGCCTCCTGGAGACTTCGATGAGCCGGGTGGAAGGCTTCACACACTTCAGGACCACACACAGGTCTCTGTGCACACAGCCAGACTCTCTGTACAGACATTTACTATGTTGTTCCACTCCGTTACTTAGGATAAAATGGCCAGTGTATGGTTATTATGGTTCATGCATATTTAAAAGAATGCATCACCCAGAAATATGGGCAAAGCCTGGATGTTCACATTGGAAGTTCTTAATAACTTTAGCCTGCCTCTCCTTGCCTTAATTATTTCACTTTTCATAATAAATAGCATTATTTTTTGATAATGAGACCTTAAAATGAACCCTAAGGTAATATGAAAACCATACATCAGAATATATAATATACTCTAAAGCCTAACTTTGAGTTTGAAGTAGGCAAGAACTCAAAAGCCTTGCCTTGAAAGAAGTACTCCAGTGGAGCATTTTTAATGGGATATACAGTACTGTGCAAAAGTTTTAGGCAGGTGTGGAAAAAATGCTGTAAACAAAGAATGCTTTCAGAAATGGAAGTGTTAATCATTTATTTTCATCAATCAAAAAAATGCAGTGAATGAACAAAAGAGAATCTAAATCAAATCAATATTTGGTGTGACCACCCTTTGCCTTCAAAACAGCATCAGTTCTTCTAGGTACACCTGCACACAGTTTTTGAAGGAACTCGGCTGGTAGGTTGTTCCAAACATCTTGGAGAACTAACCACAGATCTTCTGTGGATGTAGGCTTCCTCACATCCTTCTGTCTCTTCATGTAATCCAGACACACTGGATGATGTTGAGATCAGGGCTCTGTGGGGCCAGAAGAACTGATGCTGGTTTGAAGGCAAAAGGTAGTAACACCAAATATTGATTTGATTTAGATTTTTCTTTTGTTCGCTCACTTTGCATTTTGTAAATTGATAAAAATAAACAATCATTATTTATATTTCTGAAAGCATTGTTAGTTTACAGCATTTTTTCCACACCTGCCTAAAACTTTTGCACAGCACTATACACAATGTAAATATGCTGTCAAGTGTACAGCACGGTCCTAAGGTTGCAGCTTTATACTTTATTGCACCTCATTTGCTCAAACCAGGAAAAGAGAGAATAATAATAATAATGAATAATAATGTGTTCCCAAAGTGAATGAGAATAATAATGTGTTCCCAAAGTGTTCTTATGCTTTGGGAATACTCTGTTTTGGTGCAGGTCCCAACTGAGGTTGAGCTTCAGATCACAGACTGATGACCAGACACTCTCCTTTAGTACTTTCTGTTAGACAGCATAATTAATTATTTGCTTTACGGCAACTCTACGGCAGGCCCTGAAAAAGCAAATCATCTCTACACCATCACACTACCACCACCATGTTTGACTGAGGGTAATGTTCTAGTTATGGAAAGCTGTAATAGATTTATGTGAGATGTCTTCCAAAAAGTGCAACTTTCAAATAATGAGTTGATTGGGTTTTTTTTTTTTTTTGTATATTTGTTTTTTATTATTATTTATGATTGTGTGTATGATTCTAGCATTGCATTTTTTAATTACTATATCTGCAAAATAAACAAAAATGAATCTATAAATAAATAAAGATTATTGGGAAATGAAATGCTTAGCTTTTTAAGAAAATGCATTACTTTAAAGTAAATAATCTAATAAGTATTAATAAAGCAAGTAGATCAGTTCTGAGGTTCAGAAACAACAATTAATATTTCTAAACTAATTACCTTTCAGATCTGAAATTACACCTTTGTTGGAAAAGTTCATCATGGATCAAATGTATGGGCTCTGTCCTTCCCAGTGCTTGGGTTGTGCCTTTGCTCTTTAGAGGTGCTTTGAAAGCCTTCTTCTTTGATCCCCTTCTCAGTGGTTATCCCCACCCCATACACACACACACACACACACACACACACACACACACACACACACACACACACATGCACACACATTCACCCCGAGATGTTTGATTGAGTGGAGCAGTACACCAACAGCTGCTGAACCCCATTGTGCTCTTCATTAGCATGCTTTGATAGGGGATTGCTTTGAATGATGCCTTAAACTATCGATCACTTTAATATGGTAGTCAGGAGGGTAAGGCAGGAAATAAAAAAATAAATGGGATTGGAAAAAAAATAAACTTTAGTATATCCTCAGTAGAAAAAGTTTTGATATCTCTGATTTTTATTTTCTTTTATGTGATTTTAACACTGATATGATCATTGACATTATAAGGCCACCTGTGAATGGGAACAATTGGTTTTTAAAGTTGACGTGTTGCAGGAAAAATGCATGAGAATGAGTTACTTTTATCAAGGGCCAAATTTTGAGAGCTAAACGAAAGGGCAATGCCTCAAAAACAGCTGATCTTTCGGGATATTTCTAGTCTGCTGTGGTTAGTACCTGCTGAAAGGGATCTAAGGAAGGTCAAATGGTGATTTGGCAACAGGCTCATATAAAGCTGTGTGGAGCAAAGTCTAGACTATCTCTTCTAATTCCCACAGAAGCACCAGTTGTTGGAGCAATTGTGGCCATGATGAAAAGATTTAAACACTAATAGCAACTATATGGGCATGTGAGCATCAGAACATTAGAGCAATGGAAGAATGAGGCCTGGTCTAAAGAATTTTCTTTACATCATACAGACAGGTGGGTGCATGTGTCTTGTTAAACCAGGGATTTAATTTCTCCAGGATACACTCGGAAGGATGATAGCAGAGGCAGTGTGATACACTGGGAAATGTTCTGGTGAGAAACCAAGGGCCCTTGATATCATTTGAATGGCACTTTCACACGCACTACCTAAACATTAATGCAGGCCAAGTACAGTCCTTCATAGCAACATTACTAATGCTAGTCCCTTATAACAGTAGCCTCTTTTAGCAAGGTGATACTCAACCCTGCAGAAATGGTTAAGGAACATGACAAAGAGTTCAAGGTGCTGATTTGGCCTCCAAATTTTTCAGAATGTGATCCTAAATTTTCAGGACTTAAAAGATCTGCTGTTAAAATCTTATTTTCAGATCCATGTCTCGATGGGTCAGAGCTGCGCAGTTAGTCAAAGTGCTTTTCTTAAAAAAAAGCAAAACTGGGCAAAGATTAATATCAAGGCTTTTTTTATAGAAAAAAAAAGTCAAGTCAGTTTTAATCCTACAGCGCTTTTTACAACCGTTATTGTCATAAAGCAGCTTTACAGAATTTGGATCCGAGCTCCAGTTGGGTAAGCTGAGGGCAACAAAGGTGGCCTGGTCGTTAGGGAGTTGGCCACAGGATCGGAAGATTGGGTTCAAACCCCTTACGCTTGAGCAAGGTACCGTCCCCATCACTGCTCCCCATTGCTCCCCATCACAACTGCACAGTGTTTGCATGGGTTAAATGCAGAGGTCCAATTTCATTTTGGTTCACTTTCACTTTCAAAGGAAAAAGCCCATGTCCAGATAACTCTCAGGGGGATTCCTGTCAGCTCAGATACATTAAAGCAAAAAATGGGAACACTCACACTCACACACACACACACACACACACACACACACACACACACACACAAATAGGAAGTTATGATATTCATTTAAAGTATCATGCTGAAAATATAACATGTAATTAACATACATGAATATATGAGGTGGTAAACTAAACAATTTTATATTTAACTATTAATAACACTATTAGCACGTGTTATCAAGTAACTCTTATTTGTACCTATATTTATAAAGTGGTAAAATCAATGGAACTGTAGAGCTTCAACTAGAAAATATAAAAGCATTTAAAAAGAACTGCAATTATATATTAACATGATATTATAAATAATCTGTGTCTGTCAACCCTGACCAAAACACTCACATCAAGTCCTTGCATCATGCCAAGCTGTTCGTCATCCTCTCCGAGGCTCTGCTACCTGAGCCTCTCTTCCTCACTTGGTTAAGTCACGGTGGGTGGCCTGGTGGAAAGCCCGTCATGGCTGTAATGTGTCAAAGCATGAGTGCATGTGTGAAAGTGCTCAGCGGCTTTGTCAGGTTAGAGGCCAGTGCTGCGTGTGTGACGTATTGTTTAGCTGAGGCCTAAGTGTGAAGCAATATGACAGCATCAGTGAACCATCCAGGGCTGGAGTAGAAGAGTGAGGTCAGAGAAGGGTGAGGAAGTGATCTGATGTTGTTTTATTAAGTTGGGCTTAGCACTGTGGAGATGACCTCATTGCCTTAGACGTAAGGTAAGCTGAAGGTTGTGGGTTATGTGGGTATAGGGACACACTGAAAGTGCCGTTTTATTTAATGCATTACAACATAAAGAGCGGTAGACTGCTGATGACACCACACAGCGGGGTAACACCACTGTGGACCCTGTGCACTAAAATGAATACCTATATTTAGCGGAAAATTAATCATTCTACCTAAAATGGAGAAATAAAAGAAATGCAAATATGTGCTATTTTTTTCCTTGCCACAATATTGAGTTTATCTACTGTGTAAGTGTTCAAAATTGTGAAAGTTCAGAATGGTTCACATATATCTCATCTAACTTTGAGATTAAAGCTTGAGGATTAAGTCATTTCTCAGGTTTCGCTGAAAAATGTTTCTCTAAAATAAAAATTCTGAAAAATCACACTTAAAAATGCATAACGTCATTTTCTGGCTGGAGATGCTGTAACACATCACTGAATGCGCTGATAAAAATGTTATTACATGCTAATTATTATTCTTGCAAGATGTTCCTTTCTTGACTAGAGTGTTCTTGGGTTAACTGAAAGAGACTATTTGTCACTGTGAAACACAGCACAGCACACAGTGAAACACAATGAAATGCTTCCATTGCATTAAACCCACGTACAGGAGGAGGCAGATATGTCCAGGACCCATGAAGCAGAGATGGGTTCAGTACCGTGCTTAAGGGTACCTCAGGGCAACCTACTGGGCTGGGATTTGAACCGACAAACTTCCAATCCTACTCCCAACCACTAGGCCACCGCTGCTAATTGTTCTAAGGTAACCAGATGTATAGTGCTGTGATTGTAGCTTGTACATAAAGATCTGTTGAAAATGAAATTGCCAACACTCCACCCTTTCCACTTCCTCATTCTATGGCTCATTCCTTCTCTCCTGCCTTCTCTCCTTTTCTCTCTGAATGTCTGTCTCTTCCAGCCTCCCACACATAGCACTACCAGTTATTTGAGCTGCCACTCTCAGGGGCCTACTTCTTCACTTGCAGCTCTAGGAATGAGCAGAGTATTGATTAGATATCAGGCTCTAATTGGGCTGCATCTCTTTGGCCCTGAGATGTATGATGGAGATGACAGGAAATGGATACTCCTCTGATGCTTGTAAATAGTCTAGTTGAACAAAATGTGCTTTCCCCCCACTCTACTGCCAAAATACCTCTCTTCCTCTGCCACTTGACAGAAGCCTGTATCGCTTTAATATGAATGTCATTCAGTTTAGCATTGTTCTCTAAGACTGCTATTCCAGTGTGAAAAAGGTTCTCAAAATTGACTGTGTACGTCTAAAAGTGACTGTGTAAGTCTTTATTTATTATAAAATGAAAAAAGGTTCATTTTATAATAAAATAAGCTGCTAAACATCAGTGCAATATTGGCTGCATATGCACTCATAAACTGTAAGGGATCTGAATATTGGCCTTTATTATCAATCAACCAATATATCGACATAGCTCTGATTTTCTCATTGACCAAAATAGTGTAATATTTAATTTAGAAAAGATTTACACTTTTCCACATGGGTGATACATGTATTGCTCCAAGGGCTGTAAAACCCAGACTCATCAAGCAAGTAAATTAATTTTAGTAGATGTGTCTTTCATTGAAGAACTAGGAACTGACCTACTTCTAAAATTCTGCTCAGAGATCAGGTCTTAAAGGGGACTGTTCTCTCTCTCTCTCTCTCTCTCTCTCTCTCTCTCTCTCTGTACTTTTTTTTTATCTCTCTCTTCTTTGAAAAACCACACTTTCTTCTTAATCTCTGAATATTCAGTCTAGTGAACTGGAGATTTTAATGGGCACTTTTGAAAAAGTTTTTTTTTTTCCTCTGGAGACACAAACTTGTGGATGGGAACCATTTTTATGTTTATGAGCTCCTGTCCCTCTCATGCACGTTTCTGCCGTCTTCTCCTGAATGGTTTGGAAAGCAGGGCATGGTTGGCTCTGGAAATGCCCCATCCACTCTGGGCCGGCATGTGAAGCGTGGCAGGCCGATAGTAAGAGTTTGTGCCCGCTGCTGCTTGACAGAGTAATGGCCACGAGTCAATGTTCCGTGTCCGCTACCGACATCTGAGAATGCTGTTAGATGCTGGTGTCACTTTGGCCTACACTGGAATCGAGTCTGCATTTCTTTAATACTTCCAAACCACAGCGCCTACCTACTGTGGTGTCTTTTTTTGTTTTCCATTTCACCAACACCTCGTATAATTTCAGACAGGGCTTCTATTTACAATAATTTAACTGCAGAAATGTTATTTCTGCTCTACAATGAAAGCTTTGTTTTTGGTACAGGCTCTGGGAGAGAGAAGATGAGTAATTCTTACAGTAAGGCCTGTACATAATTGGATAGTGATGTAATTTTTGATTAATTTACCAGTGTAATCTGATATGACGGATCTGAAATGAAACATAATTAGATTAACGATTAAAGCAAATTACCATTTATTTCTCTTCTTGCAACTCTCCTAAAAAAGAGATGGATACTGCCATGCACTGTATGCACTGGTTTCTTACTGGAATAGTATTTTGTTATTATTAGTATTATTATTGTTAATATTAATCCTGTGAAATAGTTATTACATGTTGTTTCATGGGAGGGTTATGTCTTATTGAATTCAGCTCTGTGTGTGCTACTCAGGTAGGCATTGCAGGGGAAATTATAGGAAAATTACTATTTTTTTAAATGTTAAAAACTAGAGTAGAACATAAGAAAGAAGCAAATAATCCATTCTCATCACTGATTGCTGATTACCGATTACAGTAACATTACAGTTTTCTATTAAAATGTAAATAAAGAAAAATGGCAAAAAATAACATTAATTTATAGAAAGGATACTAAGGAGTAGGGTAAAGCATTAATTACTGATGTTTCTCTTTGTTTCTATTCCTGTCTGAATCTGCAATGCACTTACTTTTATGGACTGCACAATCCCACGTCAGTTTAGGATCAGTTTTCACCTAAAAATGTGTGTAAATAAACCAAAGTGAGTTGCCATATTGGTAAAAATTCCATCACATCTGATGTCAACTCATGCCATCATATAATCTATTCTCAACATGTTTGCTTGGTATATTTAAATATAATATTAAGACATTTTTTCGTATTGTGAGCACCTTAATGAATATGAAACATTTTTGTTGTGGCGACACTGCTAAATTGTACGTCAATCCATTCCAAGCATTACAACTTCCTATGGCAATATTACATCAATCAACCTCTCGAGGTAAAAGTCCTCTTTTCTGAATAATATTTCAGCAGAATGAAAAAATAACACATTTTCCACTTAAAATATCATGAATAGGCAAAGACAATTTCAATGTCCAAATGTTTTTTTCTTTTTTTTTTCTTTTTTTTTTCAGTTAATTATAGTATATATTATAGCAAATCCACTATAATATATACTATAATATCACATAATTAGATTATTAATTAGAATGCGATGAATACAACCATACTGATAATATACTCTGGGGCTTTCATGAAGTGGTGTGGTTTGAGTAGGTTGTGGGAGGCTTAATTGATGTGTTCCTGAAAATGTCTGATCTATATATATATATATATATATATATATATATATATATATATG
>CM029375.1:21355096-21415096 GCA_017165825.1 Hepsetus odoe | reverse complement strand
ATGTTCAGACTGATTTCCACTGTATTTTATGCCTTCTACAGCAGGTGTGACTGAGCTGGGTTTCACATTTAGCATCTGATAGCCTTCCTCTTTAATTTGCTGCATATCCCTGTAAATTTGAAGTTTCTCTTGTCATATGACCAAAGAACACCTACACTCATCCAACTGATGTTTTTATTTCCCCCATAGTCCTCTTTAGTTGTTGGGTATAGCATAGTTTTATAAAGTATATAAAGTATAGCTTTTTTTTTCTTTGCCCTTCCAAAATGTGTGTGTATGTGCATGTGTGTATGGGTGTTCTTTTTCATTCAGTCTCAGTTGCCATTGCCATTTAGCACTGCAAAGTGGTATTGGGCTCATAGTGCATTTTCTGTCTCTAGGAAGGGGTGTGTAATAGAGCGAATGAAAACCCCACATTGGGTTATGTGTGATGAACAGGGTCGGGGGCAAGAAGAAAGTGAGAGTGAGGGGTTTGTGTAGACCACACTTAAGCCACCACAAAAACTTCTGAAGAATTTTCAAAGAGCTGAGTTCCCTGCTAATTTTATTACAAAAAGATCATAGCCAAAGTAAGAATACGATGAAAATATCATTTATATATTTTAATTTAAATTATTTTATTTCTTTCAACCCACTCAGTTGTGAAGCTTTAAAATATCTGCTGAATATAGAGGAATACATGAGGTTCATTTCAGTCCTGATATCAGTGTGTATTAGTCAGAACGGATGAGAGTCTCACTACGGATGCTTGCATGTCTCTTTTCAATCACTTCCTTCCACAGGAAGTGCCTTCAACCAATCAACTTAGCAGCTTTCGCTGGTGTGAAAAGTAGTCATCTTTGGAGCTCTCTCATTTCTGTATGAAGCCCAGTTACTTTGTAGGACACGTGCACTGAACTGTAGTTTGGTTATTTTGCTGAACTTTTGAGTAGCAGATTGGGGGTGATGTGTGTTATTACAAATACAGTGTAATATCTTGAGGGTTAAGGTATTGTCATTTGTGGATTTATTGCATATTACACAGTAATTTGTGTATTTAAATGAAACATTATAAGATAAACATTAATAGTTTAAGACATTTATTTCTACAATTTATAGGAATGTTGAGATCATCCACTACTCTGACCAATCCAAGTACTTTTTTATATTGAGACTGATCAATCTGTTTCTTTTGGACTGTAATTTTGCAGATTCAAGTATGGTATCCAAGGATGCCAGTTATACAGTACAGGATATGTATGAGGGCAGTGTGACAGTGGTGAAGTCTGCAGTAGGAGTAACGGTGGCATTTGAAGTAGAGGGTGGATTACGTCAAGGATCAGGATTGAGCACATTCTTGTTTGCAATGGTAATGGACAGGTTGATGGTTGAGATTAGACAGGAGCCCCCGCTGACTGGAGGATGGTGCGATGGTTAGGATGCAGGGAGTAAAAGTGATAAAGGTGGATGAATTTAAATACTTGGGATCAACAGTTCAAAGTAATGAGGAGTGTGGAAGAGATGTGAAGAAGAGAGTTCAGGCAGATTAAAATGGGTGGAGAAGAGTGACATGAGTGATCTGTGACAGGCAGGTACCAGCGAGAGTTGAAGGATTACAGGATGGTAGTGAGGCCAGCTATGTTATATAGATCAGCGATGGCTGAAAAAAAAAAGACAGGCAGCCAAGAAGAGTTGGCAGTGAAAGATACTGAGTTAAAGATGCTGAGATTTTTGTTAGGTGTGACGAGGATGGACAGGATTAGAAATCAGTATATTAGGGGGACAGCTCAGAGTTTTGGAGACAAAGTTAGAGAAGCAAGGTTGCGCTGGTTTGGACATGTACAGAAGAGAGACTAGGATTACATTGGGAGGTGGATGTTGAGGATGGAGCTGCCAGGAAGGAGGAAAACCAAAGAGAAAGTTTACTGTTGCTGTAAAAGGACGTCCATGCAGGTGGTTGGTTGTCTTTCTATAGTATTGCAAATACACTATTAAAAGCTAGCACTTTAGTCTGTGTACTCATTTCTGTTGGTTTTGAAAACAATGCTAGTTTTAGTAGGCAAAATCGCTTTTAATGTAGCCATCTTCCCAAGATTAGGTTTTAACACACATTACTTACAAGTAAAACACATTGCAAGGGTGTACTTTGTACACGCGATGGTATTTGTACAAATATTCTGACCTGCTTTTGGTCAGCAGTGCTCTAGAGAAATAGATTAACTAATAATTATTCAAATTAGATTGTGTCCTTCTGTTTCATTTCTATTGTTTCAAATAATGGATACTTAGCATACTTTGTCAATCTGAGTGATAAAAATATTTTAAGAAGAATTTTTTGGCCCTGAGAAAAAAAAAAAAAAGTACTTGAATTATCTCAGTAAGTTATCATAATTGCAAACAGAAATTAAACCAGCATTTTACTGCTATCAGAATTGTTGTAAGTTCCCAAACACTGTTTGGTCTTGAAGTTTTTGAAGCATTACTAAACTAAACGGACATTTCTGAGCAGCCTAGAATGTGATTAAAACAATATGATGTGACACATCATAAGACAATATGATGTGATTATTTTTTAATTGAGAATTGAATAAAGCAGCAAAAAAATGCCAAAGCAGCTTAGGTTTTAAAGAGGTACAAATGTTTTACACTGCAGACATTTAGATCAATTTGGTTGCTTTTCTCTTTTTTTTCTTCCCTGCTACAGGATATAGCCGATTCCCAGTCCATTAAAATACTTGGATGAACTCCAATCTCAATTACCTAAATCAAATCAGGCCATCTCTAATATAAGTCTGTAGCATTCAACATTTTTTCAGTTTGTTTCAGACTCAAATAATGACAAAAAAGTAAGCAGATAAAAGGTGGAATTCCTTCAGAACCATGATGGAATTGTATCTCACTGCTTGTCTCAATGGGCAACCGATGAGAGTTAATTATACAAAGCATAAAGTCCTTTTTTCTATCGTTTTGATTACATGGATTATCCTGCAGTTTGGAAAGCCAGCTACTCCACTCTCATTTTTGGGCCTAGTCAGAGAAAGGGATTATCTTCATGCTCATTTACAATGCAAGGTACATATTCACTTACGAGTTTATGAGCGTTCTTCCTTGTCTTACTTCGACACAGCTTAATGCAGAGTCCCGCTCTGTGTAGTCATAACTCAGCTCCCTCTTCAGATTATTCCTTGTTGTCATCCAGGCAGTGAAGGATTACTCTACTTGTTATCAGTCTTTGCTTAGTTGAAAACAGATGCATACTGACTCAGTAATGCATTCCTCGGATAGCTTGGTGTCTGTTAAAACCACTTTGAATAGCAGACAATAACTATAATACAGTCATGTATCATTTATGAAGTGATACATAAATGTGAATTTCCAACATGCAAGAGACAGTTGCTGTATGTTGACAGTTATTAAGGTAATAAGTTCATGCACACTGATGTCTGGTCCCACTTATTAATGCAACTTTCTGCAGCACATGTAAACAACATTCACATGAAAAGCACAATAGTTTTAACGCACCAGCACATTAACGCAGAATATGAATGTTTGGCAGGTTAGATTTTACAATTTGCATTCTTTTTCTGACAGAATAACCTTGTTTTTACTTTTCCTTACCAGTGATTATATGATAAAAATTGTCCATTCATAATTCTAAGTCTCAGTGCATGGTTGTCTAATTTAGTCCACCAATGGCAGTTTGATACGGTGTCTCCTGTGGAATATTACATTTACATTTACAGCATTTAGCAGACGCTCTTATGCACATTTAAACGTATCACCTATTTCCAAAACTTTCTAAGCCTGTTGACTTGCAGACGCCATCTGGACCATGTAAACAATAGTGCAAGGTCCAGCTGGGAACAGCATAGCCAGATATTTTGGTCAGCTATGTGTCCACACCTGCCTCTTAAACCAAATCCTGCTGGAATGTGGATAACATCCATATGTAGGATGCCATTAAAGGAACTTGAGGTTGGATATGTATTCTTTCACAAGTGTGTGGGCCAATATTTCATTTTTTTGCCTATGCACATTTAGCACTGGAGCTGACAGTCATTCTTCTTGGCGGTTAAGGGAAATCACTGTAGCCAAGTGGTGGTCCAGACTCTTGTCATGACCACAATGTTGGTATTGTGCTGAATGCCCACCCTTGCCAGCTGTAGCAGTGAGATCTAGGTTGGATTAGCATGTGTTTGCCTTGACTACGTCTCCTTGTTGTTTACTTTAATGTTCCATTCCATAAACGGTCCTTCTAGCGGCGCCCCACGTGCGATCAGTCGAAACATGTTCTGGGGTAACAGCACTTGGCTGTAGATAAAAGTAAGCACTGAAGTCAGGCGTGACCTAGCAGGCTGAAGGCCCATTAAAATGCTTCATATCTTTAAAGTGTGGCCGCTGAAGGAGCATGACCAATGCATAACATGTCTTTGTATGAAGAGTATTCACTCATGCTTAAGTTTTCCTTATTTCTAAAAAAATAGACTCAGTGTGTAAACAAATTCTCTCATTAAATATATTTCAAGGGGTCAGGTGACACATCCCACATTTTAATTGCACAGAGTCCGTTTCTTGCACTAAGAAAGTGTCTGATCATATCGAGTCTATTTATTCAAGGCAAAGTCAACACTAACTTGAGACCCACTTCAATAAGATCAACACTGGTCCTACTGTGGATGATTATTGCATGGCAGAATGGATATGTGTTTTGAACAGTTGACATAAATGTAAGGAAGAAAAAAAAAGTAAGCATGGAAGTTTGCCAGAAGGGAAATCTCAGGGCCTTCTAGGTTTTCAGAAAAGGTCTAATGATTTCTGGAGAGCTACATACATTTTTTTCAAACAAAAACTGTGTTTGTGTTTAAACGTGTAAGTTTAAGAAGAAACAAAGTAAAATTCTAAAAATAGCCAGCAGGAAATTGAACTTCTCTAAGGTATCTTTGGCGATATGGATCTCTTTGGTTAGACGTACAGGTGAAGAACAATCTTGTCGAAGGTAAGTCACTGTCTGGCCTACACTGGCAGCTCTAGACACTGTACATGCAATATGAAAAGCCTTATGCAATGTAAATATGTATGTATCTGTCTCAAGCATAAATGTCAGTAGCTTAGTGCTAACATACTACTAGTAGCCCAAAGGGTCACTAGCAATATCGTAGAGGTGTTTTTTTTCACCACCTTTATTTTTTGTGTTAGGATATTTATGACCTAAACTGAAGGCCCAGCTCTAATAGACAGGGTTTGCCACTGAAGTCAGCCGTCCACTCAGTTTTTCTCTCATTTTGATTGCCAGACCACAGTTATGCCCGGGAAAGTAAATACATCATACAAAAAGCATCTTGCCAGAACAACAGTCCAGTCCTTGGTTAAGAAAACATAATAGAGATCAAACCACGTTGAAACATACCAGGGGGACTTCCAGAGACCAAGGTGATGTCCTCTTTGCAGCCATATATAGAGCACTGTCGCATTTATCTCAGCAGACAGCCACTTCACTACTGTTTTGTGTAATGGTGTTTTATTGAATGTTTATCATGTTTCTCTAATTACATTTTGAGATTTAAAGTTTAAGCTGAAGGAGCCGCGCTAACTTTGGTAACAGTAAACGTTTTAATGTCCCAGAACACAAAGGCTGTAAAGCTCTGTTAAACAGTGGCTCTTAAGCTTCTCCAGAGGTGTTCTTGTTAAGTCAGAAAGCTCAGCCATGTTGGCTCAAACCCACGCCGACTCCGCAGGAGGAGACGTGTTAATTAATCATTTGTGACTGTGAGCGTGCCAGGGCTGCCGTATTGCAGCCAAATGGGCCCACAGCTACCTCCAATGAAAACACATGCATGTGCTGCAAGTACACACATTCGTCTGGATGAACACACTGCATTGACATGCAAAGAAGCGCTTGCTTTTTCTGCCTGTAGTTTGCCATCACAGAAAATGGTTCAGCAGAACAGGTTTAAAGCTTCTTTAACCCAGTGCAAAAAGATTAAATAAAAATGTAGTATTGTGTGTAACTAGCGCTTAGTATCAGTTCAGTATCAGTCCACTATAATCATCAGCATCACTATAATGGGGTAATGCTGTTATATAAACTACTACCCACTGCGTCTCCATTTAACTACATATGTGTTATTTTGCAGATCCCATCAGCACTGTAATGAAAGAACAGAAACTTCCAGAAGTAGCATGTGTGTGTTATCCAGATGTCATGAATAATATGCATGTTGCCTTGTTTTGGATGGAGGCCACTAACTGTATAACTTAAATTGAAAGATTAGTGGTAGTAAAATATTTACTGCCCTTCATCTGGTGAAAGGATTTTTTTTTTCTCCCTCTTTCTCTTTTTCATTTAAGGACACACTATGCATTGCATCATGTACAACAGCCTTTTTTGTTGTTTGTTTAAGAGATGAGGTTGCCAGACGTGTGGTTCGCCACACTAGATGCCTGTTGATAGGCCAATGTCCTGCAGCGTTACTCCAAATGAACATCTGAAAACTGCCACTTTTCCTAGAAGAGTCGGAAAATATGAAGAGGGAAAATAAAGCTGTTGCGCTCGACCTGATGGGTACTGGAGTATATACGAAGAACTGGGTCTGAATTCCTGCATGCATCACAGCATGAAGAGCAGCGACGGTAAATGGGAACAATAACAGCAGAGATAAGCTTAACCTCATGCTGAGTAATACGGAGACAAACACAAGTGCACTCACAGCTTGAGCCCTTCTTATACTGGAGTTAAAGAAAAAATGATGAACTAAAGTGAACCTCTTATGGCTACAAAGCCAATTATATGCCATTACGTACCAATCAGATATGATTTTGTATCAAGGAATATAACAATTAGAGGGCAGATGGTGTAGTTGGACATTAATCTTTTTTTTTTTTTCATTTCAAATCAAGAACAAACTATTTTCTTTTCTTTCAAAAGATATTTTTCTATTTGAAAAGTTAATCAACAAGATAAAAAATGTTCAAGCTGGGACTCTATACATACATATTCTGTATCACTATGGGAGTTCATGGATTGAAATTCTGTTAATTACAGGGAAAATTAAAATAAATAAAAACAAAATAAAAGACATCCTCTAAATTTCCTAATTTTGCATCATTTACAGCACGGCTTTGTTCACGGTAAAGAATGTGTAAAATGCTGCTTATTCTTTTCATAAGTTCAGCTGCACTTAAAAAATGCAATACCATGTTATTAATAAAATAAAACATGAAATAAACATGCTTGCGTGTTTTCACACTTTTAGTATCTAATCTGCATAAATAATGTCATGAATCATGTCATTCCCGTGCCATTATTAGTAGGCTAACATCTTTTTTAAGTGCTAATGCTAGTGTTGATAAACAAACAAACAAAAAAGAAAGAAAGAAAAAAAAGCTCTGAGAGCAACACAATTGAAAACATGTTGTATTTGGAATCACAAATACACAGAAGTGGGCTGCACCCTGCATCCGGGGGGGCACTTATGGGGTTAACTGCCTTGCCTGAAGGCACTTCGGTTATGGATGCAGGAATGGGAAAGTGTTGTTCACCCTCCTCCCACTGCCCACATTTTTCCTGCCAGCTCAGAAGACTGAACCAGCAACCCCCTGGTTGCAAGCCTTCGTCTCAAACCATCAGGCCACAACTGTCCCACCCATAATACTATGGCACATCACCGCTGTAGCACCCATCAGAATTTAGGTTTCATATTCAGTTGCTTTAAGCATGTTTAACTTTATCACTGCACCCATCACATTCATACGGGCCCCATTCGTTCTGCCCAGGCATTGTCCCTATAACTGTAACTCACATCCAAATGCAAGTAATAACTCTCTTTAACAAATGGTTACCAAAGTATTTATCCTAGTTACATGAGGTCTTACATCTTACATCTGTCTCTCTCTCATTTCAAAGAGGTTGTGATTAGAGGGAAGAGTTCTACTTGGTGACTGCACAGTTATAGTTGCAGGTTTGTTGGATTTTGATGACCCTCTTCCCCCCAGGTTTACCTCAGGACCCACTGCAGGTGTGTTTTATTTTTTTTTTCTTCACTCTTGTTCACTGAGAGAATTCTCTCTTTGTCTTTATTCCTCTTCCCATCTGAATGAGTCAGTGAGTCAGCATCAGGGGCGTGCTCTACCAGTAAAACCTCTCTTCCACCTGAGAAACTGAGTAAAGAACACACACAGACACACACACACACACACACACACACACACACACACACACACGCACGCACATATGCACAGCTTTAAATGAATGGAGGTCATTTCCAGTCATTGCTGCAGGGCTGGCTTGTCTCATTTCACAAAAACTTGCAAGTGTTCTGCAGGTGTGATGCTTGATACTGCACTAGGCACCGAATGGGGAGTTGTAGAGGGGACTGCACTGAAATACTGGAATAAAGAATTTAAAAAGAAATTAGCTTCAGAGTTTCACAGCTTATATGTTCCACCACACATGAAAAAAGCTTCTAATGCTTATGGAATTGTTATCTAACACTGCTGATTTAATGTCATAAAGTATTGTATTCATGTAATGCAGAGTCAAGACTGATATTGATGTTATCTATATCTGGAAATAGTTATATAAATAAATAGACATACATAAAAACAATATTTAATGTATTTATATTAATATTTAATTTGTATTATATTATATTAATCATTACATTTGTTATTTGGTACTTACCGTTTGCCACTAGTACCTATCAGTCACAGGGTTAATACTTTTTTTTCTTGCCTGACATAATAAATCACCAGTTTATCTTTAGATCTTTAGCAGGTTACCAGAATGAAGATCAGATGTGGAGATGAAACATTGGTGTAACTCTGGATAATAGCATCTACTAAATGGTGTAAATGTAAATGTATTTATTGTAATATTCATATTTTCTGTATGTACTTTATTTATTCATTTTTGTTATTTTTTTAATTAAATTAAATTCAGTTCAATTTATTGTTTACCGGATTGGAGAAAAGCTAACTGCCTGTGTGTGAATATTTCATCCTGAGTGGCCCAATTAAAATAAGGGAAAAAAAATGGCGTGGAATACATGTCATGTAATGTTATTTATTATTTTACTGAAGTTTAATAAAGTAAGTGTGCTAGCCAAAATATCCACACTGTTAGTCGGTCCCATTATTTATTAGCTGGTTTCTAATGAAAAGCTGGCTGTTGGCTCTTTAACATCTAGCTTGACTTGGAACAGTGACTTATTACACAGGCAGAGGGGCGACACATTCACTTGAAAGGCTGTCTGATATTGATCCGCAATGGACCTTTATTGACTTCTCAATCAGATACAAGAGCATTGATAACCCCTTTCTGTTCAGTATCAGAGCAAACAGTGGGCTCCATGCTGTCAGTCATCACCACCTGAAGTACACAACAGATACACGTGTACAGGCTGATAACACCATTACAACTCTTTTTTTAACCTGGTGTTTGATCAGATGTGTGGGCAATGAGCATTGTCTCCAAAAGAGGTCAGAGATTTGTTTAAATCAAGTGAAACCCTCACTACTTGAGACCACTGGGGTGGAGAATAAAGATGGGGGAGCATGGCTAGACAGACTGGATTTCTAGCTGTCTTTCAGATAAGTGGAGATGGAGACTGGCAATAAAAGCCACCCAGAGAACATACTGCTGAGATACAGAAAGAGCCAGATAATCCAGCGGCTTCTTGCTGGACCAGTGTGGACTAAGCTCTATGCTATCAAAACTTTCATGCCCTGCAGAAAGAGAATTTAGCTAAAAGTGAAAGTCAGTTTATGCCTGTTGATATGTTAAGAGATCATAATTTATAAATAAAAGTATTTAAAAATAAATTGCACTGATTCATTTTTAGGAAACATCCATCCATTTTCTGCCGCTTGTCCCAAACGGGGTCACAGGGGAGTGCTGGTGTCCAACCCAGCGCACACAGGGCGAGGACGGGGGACGCACCCTGGACAGGTCGCCAGCCCATCGCAGGGAGGAGTGTGACGGAGACAGCACCTTGTTCAAGGGTACCTCAGGGTAACCTATTGGGAAGGGGTTTGAACCCCCCAATCCTCCGATCATGTGGCCAACGCCCTAACCACTAGGCCACCACCGCCCCTTTTAGGAAACTATTAAACCAATCAGTGCACCATTTAAGGTGTTGAGACTTGAGAAGGATTTAAAATAATTTAGGATACATTCAGGTATACCAATAGTCAAAAGTGAAATTAAGAATCATATAAACAAGTATGGAGATTCTTGACTATTAAATCATACTGTCCACTAAAAACACATCAGTGAATTTATTATCTAACACAAAACGAAACAAAACAAAACAAAACGGAACAATATTGGCCAATATTGCATTGATTATTTACAAGCAATACTGTTCACCTCAGTCGGAATCCACTATGTACCAGCAGATTTGCAATTATAATCCAGACATTAAACCAGTGCAATTTCTGATTAATTTAATTTCAGTTTCAGCACTGTTCAGTACAGAATCACGTATTAAATGCTGGGAAAAAGTTTATAGTACAGGCATCATTGTACTGTAACACAGTTGAATAGCTACTGCACTATGACTGTAATTATATGGTAACCTTATCTCAGTATATACAGTAACAGCTTTACTATAAAAGCTGGTAACAGAATACTCAGAAACGGCAAAGAAATACATTTATATTTATTTATAAATATTTAATTTTGTTGTCTACTGAATTGTTTAAAGATCTGAGCTACATTTACTTACATTTGCTTCCTCAACTAAAGATAATCTATCCTATATATTTATTAGCATATTACCTCATTAGCACAACCAGATCCAAAATAAATACAGTGTTACATGTTCGGGTGAATTCATAAAATTCATACGTTTTCTTTTTTTTTTCTTTATAAGCATCTAATCACTACTGGAATGCTCATGTTAATTTTGGCTGGATTGGTGCTTATAGGATGTACATTTGATGTAATTATAAAAAAAAAAATTCTGAAAATTGCAGAGTAAATTAAGCAAATTATTTATTAAATGCATCTACTTAAAGGCTATGTGTATTAAAGGAGGCTGCTAGTCTGTGGGCTTTGAAAGAATAACTGTGTTTTAAAAAGTGGATTGAAACCAATGCTGTTTGTTAGACATAGTTGTTACTGTTTAAATTGCACTGCATTTACAAGAATAATTATATATATACATATATACATATATATATATATATATATATGTAGTTATATATATATAAAGTATATATAAAGTATATATATATATATATATATATATATATATATATATATATATATATATATATAAACCCAGCCACATACACATGTAACCTTCCCCATTTATTACATACATGGATAACTGAGGAGGGTTACCTCAGGAACATCCAGCGTAAAACTTTTGCCAAATCAATATGCGGACAACGAAACAGACTTCAATACCGGATCGGTCGAGGCCTAGGTTAACAATGACCACCATCAGAACAGTTAGCCTACAGGGTGATGGTAGAAACTGGTCTACTTTTGGCCAAAAAAGAAGAAGAGAATAAGAGCAAAAAATAAGAAGAAGAGTAAGAAGGCATGCCTGGAGGCAAGAGGAGATGAGAAAGGGTAGGAGAGTGGAAGTGAGGGTAGGAACTTTGAATGCTGGCAGTGTGACTGCTAAAGTTAGAGAATTAGCTGATATGATGGAGAGAAGGAAGGTTGGTATTTTGTCTGCACAAGAGACTAGATGGAAGACCAGGTCTATTGGAGGAGGGTTTAAATTGTTTTATTGTGGTGCGGATGGAAGGAGGATTAGGGTAAGTGTTGTCTTGAAAGAAGAGTATGTAAGAGAGTTTTAGAGATGAAGAATAGCAGATCTTTTTTTTTTTATGATGAATGTTGTTATGCCCCGGAAGTAGGTTGTGAGATGGAGGGGAAAGAAGAGTTCTGGAGTGAGTTAAATGAAGTGGTAGACAGTGTACCAGGGGAGAGAGAGTGGTGATTAGTGCAGACTTTACTGGACATGCTGGTGAAGGAAACGGAGGTGATGAGGAGGTGATGGGTAGGTATGGTGTCAAGAAGGGGAATGCAGATGGACAGATTGTTGTAGACTTTACTAAAAGGATGGAAATGGCTGTAGTTAAAACTTATTTTAAGAAGAGGGAGGAGCACAGGGTGCGGTATAAGAGTGGAGGAAGATGCTCACAGGTGGATTATATGCTTTGCAGGAGGGTCCTTCTGAAGGAGACTAGAGACTGTAAAGTAGTGACAGGGGAGAGTGTAGCTAAGCAGCATAGGATGGTAGTCTGTACAATGACCTTGGAGGTCAAGAAAAGGAGGAAAGTGAGGGCAGAGTTGAGGATCAAATGGTGGAAGCTGAATAAAGACTGCAAAGTGGAATTCAGGCAGGAGTTAAGATGGCACTGGGAGGTAATGTAGAGTGACCAGATTGCTGGGCAACTATTGCAAAAGTGGTAAGGGAAACAGCTAGAAACATACTTGGTTTAACATCTGGAGAAAAGAAGCAGGAAAAGGAAACCTGGTGGTGGAACCCAAAAGTTCAGGAGTGTATACAGAAGAAGAGGCTAGTGAAGAAGAAATGGAATAGTCAGATGAAGAAAATAGACTGGAGTGCAAGGGGAAAGCAGTGGTGAAAGCTAAAGATAAGGTGCATGGAGAATTGTATACAGAGTAGAGTAGAATATTCTAACCAGATTGTTTAACACTACCTGTATTTGCTTTACAGGTTGGAGAAGGTCGCACTGGTGATAAAGCAGGCAACGGAACTGGAGGTGGCAGAGGTAAAGATGTCAAGATTTTTGTTTAGTGTGATGAGGAAGGACAGACGTGAAATGAGTAGATTAGAGGGACAGCAAGTTAGACATTTTGGAGACAAAGTTAGAGAAGCAAGATTGCGTGGGTTTGAACATGTAGAGAGGAGAGACGAGGATTATATTGTAAGAAGAGTGTTGAAGATGGAGCTGCCAGGCATGAGGAGAAGAGAAAAAAAAAGGTTTGTGGATGTGGTGAGAGAGGACATGCAGGCAGTTAGTTTGAAGTAGAAAGATGCAGAGGACAGGAAAAAATGGAGACCGTTCTACTGTAGTGACCCCTAACGGGAGCACCCATTATATACACATACATACATACGTGTGTGTGTGTGTGATCGTATGTCTGTTCGTGTTAAATGTGAAGCTGCTTCCAATTTCATTATACTGCTTTATATATATATTTATATTTATATATATTACATATATACATATGTATCAACAATAATAGCTTTCTAATTCTAATTCTAACATTACTAACACTCTAACACAGCTGTGTCTGTGAAGGCACATGTGTAGAAAGTTCATCTCTCAAAGTCCTGTGTCAGATTCTTCTGAAAACAGCAGTGATACACTTCTTAAATAAAGTCCGTATTGTTAAAGCGTGAGCGAGAAACAGTAATGCGACATCCTTTGCTGAATTCTGAATGTAATGGGCATGGCGATAAATTCAGGGCTTTCAGGCCTGAGCTCATGTACGAGAAACACTGCTGTATATCCTGTCTTTCTGCAACTTCTTGTAATCTGGGCCCATAAACCTTCTCTCAACCCAGCTTGTTCCTCCATCTCTCGCCCAGCTCCACACGCACGTTCTCACTCTATCTGCAGAAACAAAGACAAGCACAAAGTACATGTGCAGCAGATTGCAAAGGAAGATGCTTTCAACTCAACTTGTGGGGAATATACAGAGGTGTTTTCTCTGTAACTCATTTCCTCTCTGGCTTTACGTACGTTTGCATTGTACTTTCTAGGCATGTTTTTTTTTTTCCCCAGACCCTTCATTTATGAATACTGTACTCTCCATTCCTCTCTGACAGAACCAGTGTTAGAGCTGTGATTATGTTTGCAGATGATCCATGTATTGACTATTATTTTTTTGTCTATATTGATCAAATAGCAGGACCCTATGCTTTGGTGGATTAAACAGGGTTTGTCTCTTTCATGGCACCATTGTTATTCACATCAACTGATTAACGTTGTTGATCATATTTCCTTTGTGGCTGTGGTTTATTTTTATTTTTTAATGACAAAATTGACAATTTTGCTGCCTTTACATTATACCATTTGTCCGATGATGACAAATATTGATGATCAGATATTCCCTGTGATGGAAAGCACATATTCATGTTCACAACAACGTGTTTTCGTTTGTATCCCAATGTTAATGATTCTGATTCACTTACAGTTGAAACAAAGGGTGGAAATATTTGCAGGCACTTAAAACCTGTATAGGATAAATTGCTGTCTAACACCACAGCCCCCGCTTACAGACAAGAATGACACTGTTCTTTCGGCTCCAACCGATGTTTATCACCAGTTACGCACTGTCACTGATTACAGCAGTTCTGCTCTGAGGCAGATTTGTTTTTTCAATAGCAATGTGTTAATGCTGCAGAAACAAATCTGAACCACAAAACTGCAAGCATACTAACATGGCACTGGGCTGAAGTTTCGTATGTGTGACAAACAATTTCTTTTTTTTCGCAACACAAGAGGACACTTTCTGTACGCTGGTGCACTGGTTCCCTGGTCCTGCACTGCGTATTTTAGTGTTTACCCTGCTCACAACATACCTGATCCAAATAATCCGTTCATTAACAAGCCTTCCCTGAACCCAACTCCATTTCTTATTTCACCACAGCCACTAGTTTGTGAGTGTTCCCCTTGGCACTGAGTTAAAAAATTTCTGTTTTTCGAAATGGGACAACCCTTAAAAAAACATCATCAGTTGCTGGCAGTGTTCAGTAGGCAATTAGAGAAGAAGAACATTCAACAATCTCACTGCTGGAATCTCACTCTTTAACTGTATGATGCTGCACTGCATATTACCAACTATTAATTTTAAAACTGAGAAAATATTTACATTGTTTTTGTCACTTGCACACTCATCTTGCTGGTGATTCACACGGTGTTCTCGATTTTTTTTTATTTAATTTTTTTTTTTTGTGGTTTTTGGAGTTTGCTTCTGAAAAATCTGTATTTGCCACTTGCAAGAACTGGAACACCCCTTCCCCATAAATGTGACCACAAAATAAAGAGGGGTAAGGCTAAGTGAAGTGAAGGGGTGAAAACGACCAAAGGGTCAATCTGTTATAACGACCATACATATCCTAATAAAGTTATATCGTACTGTAGTAATTACAGAACAGATAAAATCATACTTGATTCAAGGCAAAAAACCCTCAACGTGTTTACTTTCTTCCAAAACAGTTGACTGACTAATCGATACGGTCTATTAAGAGATTCAGATTAAACTATAAAAGACTCGTTCCCAGTGGGGGTGTTAAGTGCATTTTGCTTATTTAACCAAACTTGAACAAAAATAACTAATCATTCTGTAGATCCCTCTCTCAAGGCCTGTATGCCCTGAACAGTGACATTTAAATGCGTTTTCCAATCGGGGTGACAGTACATTAATTGCCTTGATTTACAACAGTGTACGGTTTCTTGCTTGCCTCATGTATATCACTCCTGCTTCGGCAACTCTAGGTTAATAAGAGAACTGTCTTACACAGCACCTTGCCCTCAATACACTTCTCCCCTAGTCCATAGTAAAAGCTCCCCTCTCCGGCCCTTCCCCTCCCATCCTTCAGAAGAGGAGCTTAATTTGATGGCCCTCGTAACAGAATTAAAAAGCAATTAGCGTCCAATCCCTCCATTGGCATGGGAGAGTGGGCCCACCTGTGGATCACTTTTTAATTTGGTGAAGTGCTGACTGTTTATCGAAGCAGGGGGACTTTGATATACTGAGTTGATGGTAAATCCTGTTAGTGGTAACTCCACAGTCGCAGCAAAAGTCTCCTGCCGACCAATTTCCATCTAATCCTCTGGTTAGTAGGAGGACTCGCTGCATAACAAATTATTAGGGGTGTCATCTGGCCTCTAGATGCGAAAAAACCCACCCTTGCTTACACGAAAGAGGAGGTGAATGGAGGGGGAAGCAGGGAAGAGAGAAAGAGAGAAAAGAGGGTTTCATTAAACTTGCCTGATCCCCGTAATTTGTTGACAGTCTAATTGTAATAGTGTCTTCTCTCGTCAGGCTTCAGATAAATCTCTCCAGAGAGCACCCGGTTTACTCTGGAGGCTATTAATCTGTGTTTTGATTTTCATATTTTATGAAAACCTCACTTAAAATAATCTTCTCTTTCTTGGTATATTCATTAAGGATGAAGCTGCTCTCCCTTAGGATCTTATCGCCGAAGCTCATGTTGACTCTAATGATGTCCAGTCCGACAGATCTTACTGGACATGCCTGACTTTTCGAGCCCAAGGGGCATGTGTTTTACATGTAATCCTGTGGGTAGGGTACTTGACCTTCCGTGACCTTTGACCTCTTAGCAGCTGCTGTTCCCTTTGGCTCCTGTGTGTCAGTCCACACTGGGGCAGATATTCAGCTTCATCTGCCTCCTCTCTTTCCCCCGTGTGTGAAAAGGTCTGAAGTAAGAAGCTGTAGATCTTGCTCCAATGACATAACAGCTTTTCAGCTGAAAGCTTCAGCTCAGATTCTCCTCACTTTAATATGACAGCGCTAGTCCTGGAGGCCTACCTGTTCAGCACCGTTCTGGGATTTTCCAGCTGACAGCTGAAATTGAGATAATTAGCTCTGTGTAGTGCCTCCAAGAGAGCTTCTCAGCTAACTAAACAAGTAAGCCAAATGTTTGAAATATTTATTATTATTATTATTATTATTATTATTATTATTATTAATAATAATTCTAGTTGTTGTTGTTTCTGTTTTGTATTATGCCACTCTCAAACTCAAGCACACTTTACAATAGTAACAAAATACGCAATCAGTACAAAAAAGAAAAACAACCCACAACACCCACAGATGCATGTGCACGCACGCTTGCACACACACACACACACACACACACACACACGCACACACACACACACACACACACGCACATAAACACACAAACACATAATTTCCATCTGGCAAGAGGGGACACCCTTGACCATTCAATTTATTAAATAGCAATATATTACACAGTTATAAAATATAACACATTAACACTGAAATGTGAAAGTCATGTCTAATGTCTAAAGTCTAGACTTTAGCTCTTTGGTATAAAATGTTAAACGTTAGTAAACAGTGTAAGAACATAAAACATAAGAACCTGTATCTATGAAATTGTGATATAAATAGCCAATCAAACTTTTTTGGTGTTAAATTCACACTTATCAATGCTTAAAGTACAAAAAGAAACATTTTAAAGGATAATCGGTCTTGGAGTCCCTGTTCACTTTTACAGTGAGTGATACATAGTCAGTTCTGGTGTCTCTGACACAAACTGCCAGACTGATTTATAGAGCTCATCATTGGTTCTGTCTCTGTGAAAAGCAGAGGTGAGAGCTAAGCGCTGTGAGTGGAGCTTTCTTCATGCTGTGTGTGTAAATCTACCTGAGGGCTTCCATCATCAGCTTGCACACCTGAGCCAGCAAGCCCCTCGGGACTATAATTACCAATGCTATAATCAAGCACAGCTGGTATTGTTGCGCACAGTGACTGGAGAAAAAAAAATAAATCTTATCAACTATTACTAGAAAGAAGCAGCTGCTGACTCAGTGACCTGTGGGTTAGCCTGGCAAAAATGACTAGATTTCTCTGATCGCCACTTTAAAGCATCGTTATCTCTAAATGTTATCATTGTGTTGTGTAGAGAAAGGAACGCGGTGCCACAAACATGCAAAGGCCTTGTAGATCTTGTAGCTACAGTACCACTGCGACTGACAATGCTTGATGAAGTACTTGCTTATCATATCAAAAAATAGACTTGTTAAACATGCTTGGTAAGTATCGCTGCATGTCCTGGTTCATTTAGAAAGAAGAGGAGACTGTGTCCCCTGGCAGCGCGATGTGGCATCGTCACGTCTGCTTTGTGTAATACTAGATAACAAAGTGACACATTCTGATTTCACGTACAGATATGTTTAAGTAGATGGGGCATCACTGTTCATCTTAACACATTGTCTGTACGCATAGGGTTTGAGGGGTCTAGAGACACTTGTGTCTTTACCACTAGGGGGCCAAGCTCCTGACAAGCTTGAAAGTTTGGATCACTGTTTCAGCCTGAAAAACTGGTATATGACACTTAATGATTTCCCTTCAAAGGTCCAACCTCTTTAATACAACAGAAATCCAATGGACACAAATCAACACAGAGCTGTAAATCATATGTATATATGGAACTGTTATTTCTTTCCTTTTATTATTAACTTTCCATTTATACATGTAAAAAAACTAATACAGTAGGGCATCTTTCAACGCTTCTGACAAAAATAGATGCTTGCCTTAATGAGAAATGAGAAACAATATCGTGTTGTTAGTATTTCTCACCAAATTCACTGCTGCTTTTGCTCTGTTCTGTGCTGACAGCAGAGTACCTGGCTTTACTGCATATCCAGGCTGTGTGCATGAATTCGACAGCCAGCTGAAATGAGACCAGGACACAACAGGAAAAGCCCAGACATCACCATGTGCTGCCTCTTCTGGCAGAGGGAAAAAAGAAGAATGAATTTATGTAGAGATTATTTTTCATGATCCCTAAGAGTGCTGCAGATCTCAGTGCTGCTTCTTTAGGGAGGACAGCTGGGGGGGGTCTGAGAGGGGTAAAACATTTGGCAGTCGAAACAGTTCCAGATAGCAAAGATGGAGCACCATGCCTCTTGCTTAATCACGTTATCATAGAGGAGGGGGGCTGATACTTCAGATGGTCAACAAATGCTCCATTGGAGCACCGGCTTCATACAAAACATCTTCACTCCCAGGCCAGTGTGATTGTTTCAACTGAGCATCTACAGGGAAAATAACAAGCCAATATTGATGGAGAAAGCAAACAAACACATTTCTGGTGTACATGTTATTCTCCCTCTCTCAAGGATGTTGTAATGCTAGGGATCTAAGGGCACAGATCAAGAGCTGAAAGAGAGGAGAAAAGCTGCTCAGTATCGATCTGCTCAGATATGCACTTCAAAACACACTGAAAAAAATGTATTATGAAATTATTTATCTCTGGAACATTTAGTTTGATGTTGATGTGCAAGCAGTTTTATCGAGTAATATCAGCATGCTTTGGTCACTAAAGCTCAAATTGACAAAAGTCACCTAAATAACACATTCCGGTTCTTTGACAGACATACCCTAGCCATTGTTTGATTTTCTTTAAATCAGTTCAAGCAGATTTAGGAGGAATCTGGTGTCCATATATATAGACTGCTCCCTTTCATAAAGTCAGTATCTAATGGAGGAGCTGACAGACTTTACAAAACTGCTCAGTTAAGTTCCTTTAAAAACCAAAGTGAGAAGTAAAAGTACACATGTCTCTGTTTTCCATTACATCTGGAATAATTTGTCATGCTCTAAATTACCAGTAACACTTTTTTGCTCACAGGAGCAGTGGTCTAGGGCATTAACACATAATCACACTCTGTGGATATACATGGGTGTATGGAACACTAGTGTTTGGCCAGCTTTTCCACACCAAATAGTTTGGTTTTATTTGCTTTAGAGCAGAAGTGACACATGGCTGCTACGTTGTCATAGTGGTCACTGCAAATTTACAGTTTCTAACTCCCTGGCCTTCCTTTGCAGTAAGTACGTCGCCCTGGATAAGCTAAACCATTACTGCTGGAAGCAGCCATGCCATTGTGTGGGACTCTCGATGGGAGTATATTTAAAATGCAGCTCCTGGAGTGTGAGGAGACTGGATTTATTGCCGCTAGTCAAGCCTTTTTCATTGTTCATGTTGAATGCTGATGGTTATTCATTATGCACAAATCCACAAAGAAATGACAATGAATGTCTTTGAGGCTCTTAAAATAGTGAGAACTATTAACTTTCCAAAGCTTTAGACATGATTAAAGGGCCACTCTGGCCCAAAAACAAAGGCAACAATCACAACGAAAAACCTGTTGTGAACAAGCCTGCTCGCCTACTACACTAGTAAAAATGGTTTCTAAAGTGAGGTTTCCTGGTTTAACGCCTAGGAAATCCCCATTCTGATTATTTTAAAGGAAGGAGTACATTTTGAAAGACTAGGTTGAGAGGTTCCAGCTAGCCCTGCAGATCTAGGGTGCCACAGGGATTAACAATAGCATGTATAACTACCATTGTAATGTATTTATGCATGTTAGTGAGAGAACCCCAAAAGAACAAATCAAGGAAACAAAAATTAGAATTTGATGAAACTGACGAGCACTAGAGGGTGTAACGCTGCACTAGAGAACTCTATTACATGACAAATAACATGTTAAATACTCATTTTAGGCTGGAATTTCCTTTAAAATGTCAAGATTATTTTCTTATTCTTATTTCCACTGTTGGTGTGAGCTGCATTTCATGGAATAAACTTCGTATAGAAACTTTAATATGTGAAGGTCCTTCAAATGAAAACTTGAATTGTCGTTGTCTTTTTTGGATTACCAAAAAAAAAAAAAAAAAAAAAAAAAATGTATTTCAAATATGTATTTTAATAGTGAATTTTAAGGTAATCATAATTATGTGTTTAAAAATCTGTAACACATTCTTAGACATAGCATGTTACCATGACGACGTCTGCCCCTCCTCCCTCATATCATGGTCATTTCATTACCACAAAACAAGTGCCAATGTCTTCACAATTTATTGAATTAACTTTAATAATACAATTTGAGCAGTTCTCCGGGAGAACAGTGCGGGGTGACAAGGCCAGCAAAGAGAGATGCCCTTGTCTAAGAACAAATGGCTTTCTTGTTCTCAATGTGTAGGTGTTTTGGACTGGACCGTCTGGACCGGTTCTGTAATTGTGGTCAGGAATGCCAGTGTGTTTACAGCCTTGCTCTGCGGCTGGTAAGCATTGTTACAGCCGGCCCCATCCACAGCCTGCAGACTCAGGCTGGAGAGACTGCAGGCAATTAGTCGGGGTCTTTATCGTAACTTTGTTAGTCCTTAAAGACACTGTGAGAACTTGAAGACAGAACTTCACTATGTAGGAGATCTGGAATGTGTTATGCTGGAGGTTTGAGTCATTTGAGAACTGTTAGAGTGAGAGTTTAGTATAGATACATTTTATCTGTGCAAACAACTACTCCTATGAAATATTTTGACATATAAATATATATATATATATATATATATATATATATATATATATATATATATATATATATATATGGTGTATGTGTGTGTGTATATGTGTATATGTGTATGCATATATATATATATATATATATATATATATATATATATATATATATACTATATATATATTATATATGTGTGTGTGTGTGTGTGTGTGTGTGTGTGTGTGTGTGTGTGTGTGTATATATATATATATATATGTATATATATATCACTTTGTCCCTATAGTGGGGAAAATAAAGAAACAAACCAACAAATAAAAAATTATCTAAATCTATTTTGCATTTTAACAATGTTGAATAGTTACTGACAATATCGCTGATGCTCTTTGGAGCTATGCTAAAAGGTCCAGCTGCTTTACTTTCCATGAACTCTTCTTCTGATCCTCAGGCAGAGGGATTCCTGGAAACAAAGCCACATACACTCACACATACACACATTTCAGGCCAAAAAACTGTTGATATGTATGATGCCTAATTGATAGCTACAAGATGCTCACCATGATCAGTGCTGTCCTACCCTCAATGTGCAGGAGCTTCTTTCTGTCTTCAGAGAGTGAGTGCACACTTCGACATTTTCCCTTTTCAGAATCTGTACACACATACTTTTTTTCTACACATTATCACACACATACACGTACAATGGCTACTGGACTCAGTTCACATAAGTTTTCTAAGAAAAGTTGACCTGTTAAACGAACATCCGTCCTTCGGCCGAGCCTTGAGATGTATCCATCCTCTCTTCCCTTTCTTATCTGATACAGACACAAAACACCAGTGACAACTCACAGTGTTTGTTCGGCTCTCACCATTATCTTCAAAAACAATTTTGGTGAGAAAAATGTATCTGTGAAAAAAGCCAAGCACACTGGGGTGATGTTACATCAGAAAACAAGTACTTAAATGAATTAAAATATGCATTTTCAGATATCCAGTGGCACAAGCATTCATTAATCTTGCTTGCCTTAATCAGGGTTGTGGGAGTTCCTATTCCAGCACAAAAAAAACCCATCACCTGGACAGACTGAAAGTCAGTTGAAGAGATGGAACATAATTTAAGTTAAATATCTTGAACCTTGAATACTTGTCACCTTTCAAAATCTAAGACAAGAACATAGCTCTCATCATCAGTCACCCAGATGTATACATGTATACTTTCTCAGAAACCCAGCTATGGATGGCTGTGGCATCTGATAAACAAGCATAATTTTGACCAGTGCTGAGGCAGTTTGTGTCACTCAGGAGAGTCTCAGACATGCTTCTAATTTTACTTGTGGTATATATATGTGGACGTATCAGTCTTTCTTCTGCATAGTAGATACTAGAGGTCAGAATTCTTCATTACTCAGTGTGATATTAAAGAGTGGTCGTGATCGAAAATTTCTGATACAAGAATGATATGTGAAAAAATTAGGACACCCTATTCAATATTCAGTTCTTTATTAAAAAATGTTCACATATCGATATCTAATCTTGTTTTTATTTACCTCTGGAAAAGAAAGTGATTTAATTGCAGGTTATTCCAATATAATTGTTTTGAGGGCTTTCTTGTCATTTCAAGTCACCCCACAATATATCAATGGGATTAAGGTCTGGGCTTTGACTCGAGCCACTCCAGGAATCTCCATTTCTTAGTTTTCAGCCAATTAGTTTGGTATGTTTTGGGTCATTGTCTGTATTTGCAGAAGTTCAGTTCCGGTTCAGCTTTGTTCTTACAGATGGTCACATGTGTTCCTCAAGTACCCTCTGATACACAGTAGAATTCATGATGGATTCTAAGATAGTGAGCTGGCAAGATCCTGCTGCAGCAAAGCACTTCCAAACTGGCCTTTACATCATTAGCTACAGTTAGGTATGAGGTTCTTTCCTGTAAAACATGTTGGTTATACCAACCTGTCCTCTGTTCTGGTGTTAAATACTTCTGTTTGAACTCATCTGTCCAAAAACATTGTTCAGATGTCACAGTCTTTGTGATTGTACTCTTGGCAAACTTGCTAATCTGGCTGCAATTGTTTCTCTTTAGGAGTAAAGTTTTCTCCTTGCACATGCACTTTCACATCAACAGTAGCAAGAGCCTGCTGTAGGTCCCGTGATGTCATTTTAGGGTTTCTGGAGACTTCTTTTAGCATCTTGCGGTTTGCTCTCAGGATGAACTTGTAAGGATGGCCAGACCTGGGCATGTTGGCAATTGTTTTGGAAATCCTCCACTATATTCCAGACAGTGGATTGACTGATTGCAAATTCTTATGAGATCTTTTTAAATCCCTTACCAGACTTATAAGCTGCTACAATCTTCTCTCTGAAGGCCTCAGACAGCTCTTATGATCTCAGCATGATGATCTTTAATCTCACCTCAACGGTCAGAACGCAAACTACTAAATGTCTGGGGTTTAAATCGGGCAAACCTGACGTTCTAATCATGTGTGCCTGATGTGCTACACTGTGTGTGATTTGAGCCATTTAACTGAAGATAAAGGCAGGTGTCCTAATTTATTCCTCTGAAATTGTATTTATGTGAATGATGTTTTACACAAAATTTTGTGTAAAAGTCTTTTCTTCAATTTTAATTGTTTAGGTATATTACTTAAACCCAGTATTGTTCAATGATTAAATATCATATGTCAAGAATTTACAAGCACACAGGCTTTCATAGTTTTTTCCACGTGTCTGTAATTTAATTTATAGTTATAGAATAATATATATTAATATTAGTAAGTGAATTAATGAGTCTAGTGTTCATAGGATTAACACACGTGTGGTGTTCAGTTAGTTTCTGATCGTAACGGCTGTGTGTAGCTATTTCAGGGCACAGAGAGTTTGGCATATGTTACTTAAATATTGTGTCACTTCGAAGGCCTCAACAGTGATACTTTACTGTGTGTGACCTGCAGAAAAAAGAGTAGTCCTAAGCTCGCTCTCTCTCTCTCTCTCTCTCTCTCTCTCTCTCTCTCTCTCTCTCTCTCTCTCTTTCTCTCCCCTCTCTGTCTGTCTTTGTCTCTTTCTCACACATACAGACATTGCTCTCATGGATACCTCACTGCTGAACAGGAAGCTTCATCAATGTGCATGTAATTGCAAAAGCCTTGTCTATGCTAGACTTAACCTAATGGAGCCCTCATAATGCTCATTGCCCTTTATGATGGCCCCAGATTACATAAACAAGATTGGCAGAACCAACACATCGTAGTCGGGGCATCCAGTCTTTCTGGCCCTGCTCATTGTCTAAACACAGAGGTAGACGGTGTGTGTGTGTGTGTGTGTGTGTGTGTGTGTAGGTGTGTATGTGTGTGTGTCATTCACTGCAGTATCCATGGTCGAAAAGCAGCTTTAGCACTGGTTCGTTCCTGTAGCCACCGAGAGGCCTAGGGGAAAGTGAGTGTTTCCTCTGAAAGGGGGGAAAGGAAAGAACATCCATATAATGGATGATGCAGGCGTTGAAGACATTTTGATATGGGAATTTCCATAAGTTACTGAGAGGCCAGTGGGGGCTCCCAGTGAACACACCTCATAAGCCTCTGTGTATTACTGGGTTGATGGAACAGTTCCAAAGTGAAATACCTTCAGCTCCCGCTCATCTCAGCAAGCTTAAATTACTTTGAATGGAAAATACAGCATTAGTCACATCTCATTTACATCTTCACAAAGAAATAATTTTCTGAAAAAAGGTCAACATTAATCATAATACATAGATTTAAATGGAGTTTCATACGGTCTGTGTAATAAAACTGATAAAACATATAAACAAGATCATTCAAAGGTGATTTGATGATTCAAAGGTGACTTCTACAGGATCTTTCATGGTGGTGATGATGAACTGGATATCTGAAGAGTACAGAGTCAAAAAAATCTGCTTAATGAAAAAGTCAGTCTATTGAAATGGTTTTTAATATGCTGCCTTATGCCCATTTTTTTAAACAATATTTCTGAGAGCAAGTTTTGGATTTATGATCATTTCTTGAAAACATTCATTATAAAGAGGGACCTGTAGAGCATAAGGGAAGAGATTACCCACAGGAAACCATTTTTCAGGCTTACCACTATACTGCCAGTGTTTACATGCGGAAACCACCTCACAGAGATACGTGGAGTTCCATACATCAAATGTCCAAATTTGCATTGTGACCTCTGGTTTGTATCAACAAAACTCAAGGAATTTGGTCAGTATTCCACTACAGTGAACCAATTCATCAAACCATTCTATGAAACAAATATCATAAAAGAATGAGTTAGAAAGAAGACTGCCAGCTGGCTATGATGTACTCTGTGATATGTTGGGTACTCCAATGCTTTCTTTGCACAGATTTAGTCACCTGGAAACCTGTGTAGTGAATAAATCTTCAATAATAATCAAAGCCACCTTCAAAACGGATTTCTGGGAGCTTTCTGCTCTGTACTTCTCTAGTTCTTCTCTTTCTCTCTGGGCTGTACTAGAACTGGCTCTACTGTAGTGAAGCCTGCACTGTCCTTTGTAATAGATGCAATAATTACATGTTGTTGAGATAACTGTAAATCATTAAATGACCTAATACGTAAGGTTATTTTTAAAGGAGAATTCATCAATATTCTCATGGGTACAGGAATACAGGTCAGATGATCTCTCATTATAGGTGTGTGTGTGTGTGTGTGTGTGTGTGTGTGTGTGTGTGTGAGAGAGAGATTCTGCGCATGCGTTCATGGGTGCAAGATTTTGTCTAGAAGTTGTATTTGCATTCTCTTTCTAGCTGTAAACATGGAAATACAAGGACACAAACTAGGGCCTAAAAACACTTTTTCTCCTGTTGCCACTGCATCAGCCATGATCTGGTTCTCATTTTCTGTAATTCACTTCAAGAGCAGCCCTTTTCAAATCCTGTTTGATGGCATCTAATGCTGGATGACATAGTTGCTGACACTGAACAAAAGAAGGGTCTACTATAGACTTGGACAGAAACATTAACACCAAAGACTTGCTGGACATAGTAACACTTAGCTCTAAAGACCACGTTAACATACAAAAAGACAGAGGTCAGTCATGGTGACAGAATAGCTGAACACAATAAAACAATACAAGTATGACTGATTATAACTGGAACATCTTTGAGAAGAACTGAACTGAACTTTCATGCATTGCTGCGTCATAGCTGTGTCTTGAACAACGGAATAGATTTACTGTAGATCCAAGCCATATCCTCAGTTACAGCATGTACATCTCTACATGCTTTATCAGATGTTCATATCAGGTTTACTGACACTGCACTGATAGAAATCACAGGGGCATGTCATGAATGAATCAAAACCGTACTACCTAGTAGCTTATGTGAAAAAGTCCTTGATTGTTAGCTATGTGGTGTTTTCTATCAGATCTCTCCTTCTCCTGGGTTGACTGTACATAAGGCATCATCATTACTAGCACTTCAGTGTTCAATCAGCAAATTTCAATCTCATTATTGCAGGAAAAATGTGCGATACAAATCCAAGCAAAGCAGCACAGATGTTGGCTCAGATGCCACTGAAGCATAAGGAAACACAATTAAGAAATGGTAAATGGATGATATATTATACTGGTGCCAGACATATTAACTCTTGAAGACTAGGAACCCTATTAATCATGTTATAGTGTGAACAATTACATGTAATACCGAGCCGCTCGACACTGCTTGACTGAATATTGACTAGACTCTTTCGATTGTTATACCTTGCATAACACTCGCCCATTTATCTACAATGTTCTGTTGACCAAAGAATAACATGTGAATTATATCCTTGAATAAATGTGCAAAATTTATGTACATATTTTAGCACATATCCTTAAACGAGAGATGAAGGCTGTTTTGGTAGGACCATTATGTCCATGCTGTAGGGACGGATTCAATAATGATAGGTTTGGAGATATCTTGGTCTATGTTTATACTTGCAGTCTTAAATCTTTTTCCGCATGTGGTATATGCACATGTTCTTATATTCACTGAAGGTAATAACACTAAATATGGTTACCTAAATTCTGTAATGCACCACAATGATACGCATGAATCTTGAGTGTCAGTACTTCATTGCCATGCTCCATACAACTCCAGGAAGCACCAGGAAGTCAGCAGACAACAGTGCCTCTGAAAAATGACTTCTCTGAAACCAAATTCAGATGTTTATTAAGGTGCCACAGACTGGTCTGTGTGGTTTAGGACTAGTGTGAGTTACTGTGAGCCATAAAAATAAATAATAATAAAAAAGGAATTTGAAAAATCAGCTAAACAGTAAGTTCAATTGTTTGTTGAATCCTTGAAAGTCATACCGTGATTGGCCTGTACTACCTTAATGCTGGATCATGAAGCAGTGAAGAAGCAGACGATCAGTAATTAGTATACCGGTGATGCTGAATACTGAGTACTTGGAACCCCATATCTAGAACAATCTTTTAGGCCTTTACTTTACTGCTGGCAGTCACAGTAAAACCTTTAGTTTATTCAACTCAATAGGCTAAAGATACGACAGTTTGACAAATAGATGCTTTAGCAAAGTATAAAGAAGGGAAGTGTAGCTCGAGACTTTTGCACAGTGCAGTATTTACATTAATTATTTAGTTCACTATGGACTTTCTAATATCTGTTGACAACATCTGCCCTCTGGTTACACTGCTAAACTAAAGAAACAATATTTGAATGCCAATTCATCTTGGCTAATGGGCAACACAGGATAATTTGGGTAAAACAGATTTTTCCCACCAAAATATTCCTTTAAACATCACAATTTGTCATTAAGTAAAATTACATTTAGTAAATCATAACGTAAAGAGATAAATAGAAAAAAAGTGGGCTAAGATGAGTTCCTCAACTTTTGCTGCTTATGTATCTTAGTATAGGCTGCATTCGTTTTCAGTGATGTCATGAGGGGGCAATACTAAACCATGTAAACCTGTTTGACCCTTCAACTCCTGACCTTTGTTGTCCTTAATAGCTTTACATCTCTAAGATCTTTTCGCACAGTTCTGACATATTCACTGGTTTACTGCTGGTGACTGCAGACCTCACTAGAAAGTTGATGTCAAAGACAAAGCAGCCAGGCTTTCTGAGGCAGGATTATCCACCCAGGCTTCCATCTAACTGGCAGTCTATTCCAGAATGACTCATCCATACTCCTTGGGATCTGAAAGATATTTGAGACGTGCTCTAACCAGATTCGGTCTCTAAGGCATTGACCCCTTTGTTGTCTCGCTGTGCATGCAGGCTGTGGATGATAAATGGATTAATGTAATTACTCCACAGCTCTGCCCACATTCTGTAAGCTGGGTGAAAATTGAGATTCCGAAAGGGCCTCTCAATAATCTGTTGAGGGAACATCCAGCTGCTTCCATTGACTTAAAGATGTGGACAGAGCATCTGAGTCCAAGTGTGCTTCAGGGACAGTCCTGTGCTGGCTACCTCTGGTGGTGCTTTGGTTCTGAGGATCAAGCTTTTTTACGATGAGTTACTAGGCTGGACCTCAGATGTTTCTGTTTTCAGTAGTACTTAGATACATGCATATTACATAGTCAAGAAATGTAACTTTATTTTATCATCAATAAACAGATAGATCAGCTCTCGACGTTTGTTAACTTTCTACAGATGCTGTTAAACACCCTGATGGTCCTGAAAGAAGAAGAAGAACCCCTGGAAACTTCCATGTCTTGTCTTGAGGAAACGTTTGAATGCAAACAGCAGATTTGTACTATAAATGATAGAAAATAGAAACTTTTCAATAGTTTGTTATACTTTTTTGCAACCTACTCTCTACATAACTGGCTCATTTTCATATAGTGTAGGTCCTAGTTGTGTTCATGGGTCGCCTGTATCTTTCACCTTTCACTTTTAAAGGTACCAGCCCCTCGGTCATGTATCAGTGGGCTCAGTCTTCCTTCACATAAGGCCTCAACAAAGCTATTATGTCTGACCCTGTGAAAAATCACTCTAAGCTCTCTCTCTCTCTCTCTCTCTCTCTCTCTCTCTCTCTCTCTCTCTCTCTCTCTCTCTCTCTCTCTCTCTCTCTTTCTCTCTACTAAATAAATTTTTAACTCTCTTTCAGAATCACAGATTGTTGCCTTTTTTTTACCCCACAATACTTCACATTTTATTTTTTCCTTTTCTGCTTCTCACATTTTCTGATTTTGATTCTGATTCTGAACAACAGAAGTAGAACGGAACAAAAAGTTGATCAATGATCAGCAGCATAGCAAAACAACAAGGCCACCTCTTCACCTCATTTACTAACAGAACAGTAGTCTGGATTTTTGCAGTACAGGTAACTTAAATAATACAGATAAGAAACAAAGTCAATCCTCAATTTGAGACCTGAACTCTGTTTTGTGATGAAAGACAGGGTTAAAGGTTAAAGTAAAAGCTACATCACTTGAATAGATATAACAGAAGATCGGTAAATGTTCAGCCTAGTTAACCAAGACCACAAATGCTGGTCATCTCCTAAATGCAACTTTTACTCATTCAAACTTTAAATGATGTGACTTCTTTAGTTAATGACAAAATAAAACTATTTGGATTGCTTGCAGTTGCTCCATTATGAATTATTTTATAACTACGCTCTCATGCCCAAACGCGCAGTTCGCTTCTGGCTGTTGACAGTATTGTAATTCTATTTGTAGAGTACACATTTAACCAAGATGCTACAGACAAGACACAGGAGTTCCAGAGATTCCCAAGTGTTTGTCAGTAAGTTCCCAAGTGTTTGGTATCAGTAATAAGACTTTATTGCATTACAAATGCATATAGATGAGATAAAGAGTCATGCTTCTAATCTACCAACTGCTAAGTGGCAAACAGTGATGTGCCATAAATGTTTGACCCTAAAGAATGTGGTCTTGCTATCTTGCTCAGTGGAATCGGGGAGCTGAAGGCCAAACAGTTGTCTTGGAAACACTGTAATACACTTTTCAGAGCACTGTTGCGTGATTTATTCACTACTTTAAACCAGAAACTGACACCCCAAAATAAGATCCTCTCCTTGATCCATTATAGGAAATAGGAAAAAAAAAGCAGATTTTTTTTAAACTTACAACATCATTTTTTTACATGAACACTGCCATAACAAAACACAAACGCAAACAGTGACAGACAGTCGGGATTGTCCTTTTTGTCTGGACCAATGGTGTCCATTTCTTCCATAAAATATCTGGAATACTGATTTGTCTGTCCATAACACACATTTCCACTGTGTGTGGGTTCATCCCACATGCCCAGAAAATGTAATGGTGCTTCTGGACACTGTAAACGTAAGGGACCTTTTTGCAGTTTCTTGGCATTTAGAAACTACAAAGGTTTGCCAAAGTAATCCCTTACCCATGCTGTTGATGAAAGACAGTTCTTGATGCAGTGCCATCTTAGCGGTTGGAAATCATGGGTGTGAATAAGCTTCTGCCCTTGGCCTTTACACTAAGTGCTAGATACCTTGGTTGGTTAAAGATATTATTTTACGATAAATAGACGCTCATTCTTTAGGAATTGTTTATTTTAAACATTTAATAATTTTTCTCACTCATTTCATGAAAGAATGTTGATCTTACCAATTTTTCTTCTGCAAAGCCTTTAATGGATAATGTATTTGTGCCAAATTAAAATTACAATCACCTGCTTGACTAGTTTTACATTAATAGCTCTAGACTGCCCCTCTGTCCCACCTTTTATATGAATGTATGAAGAAATAAAGGTGACCAGACAAAACATGAGTTCAAACTGTCTGCAATATGTGTGTGTGTGTGTGTGTGTGTGTGTGTGTGTGTGTGTGTGTGTGTGTGTGTGTGTGTGTGTGTGTGTGTATGTGTGTGTGTGTGTGTGTGTGTGTGTGTGTATGTGTGTGTGTGTGTGTGCATGTGTGTCTGTATGTGTGTGTGTATGTGTGTGTGTGTGATGTGTGTGTAGTGTGTGTGTGTGTGTGTGTGTGCATGTAGGTGTCTTGCGTGTGTACCTGTCTGTTGTGTGCATGGCATGTGGCATAATGTGTCTGTTGTGTGTGCGTGTGTGTGTGTCTGTGTGCATGTGTGTATGTGTGTGTCTGTTTGTGTGCGTGTGTCTGTGTGTGCGTGTGTGCATGTGTGTGTGTCTGCTTGTGTGCGTGTGTGTGTGTCTGTTTGTGTGCGTGTGTGTGTGTGCGCGCGTGTGTGTACTGATTATTTTGTATATATTCTTTTGTTACGTAGCATCTTCCATCTCCACTGCAAGCCTAAGGCAACTGATGTCGCCTATCATTACGTTTAGCTTAACTCGACCTCCAAAAATACCAGGCATGCTGAGGATGAGATCATAACGATTTGCTGGAGATATATAGAGTATGTGATTACAGGCTTTTGTCACCATCACGAATTTGCTAGTTGTCAGCATAGTGTCATCATTTCAGCTTACCACACTGACATGTTTTTCAAGATGGGCCAGCAAATGTGCACAACCTTTATGCTCGGCATGGCAACTTGAACACACTGTGCGAACTGTCTTTCCTTCCAGCTGACTGTGGAGGAAAGTTTTTATTTCAGATGGAAAAGGAAGAAAGATCACTGACTTCACTGGACAGAAATACACTCCCAGAAAAGGAGAGAGAATTACACTCAAATAGGCTTTTTCCACTCACCAGACCCTCTACTCTAGTCTATAGCATAAGGGGGCAAGAGAAAGTCAAAAGGTAAAAGAAGGAATAATAAAATAATCTACTAGGTAGAGTGCAATGTACAGGCCAGTGGTTTAATGTATGACTAAGTGAGCCCAGGTCCAGCGGTTCAGATAAACTGTTTTTTTACAGCCTGTCTGCTTCAGACTGACACTCCAATGTCAAAACTCTGTGACAAATTTTGCCCAGAAGTGTTCAGGCTACCACGTGCACAGTTTTTGAGAATAACCCATGATGGAACAACCTCAACTTTAACTTATGGTTGGACTATATTCTCATTTGCAAGTAAATGATCTCTAGTTAAGCAAGGCTGTCAGCATCACCTATATCTCAAAAACAAATACAGACCTAAAACCAGTAGAAACTCCCCATCAGAGAGCTGTTTACGTGTCACAGCTATTCAAACGTTTCAAATGAACAGATTCTGGCGTTTTTCAAGGTCAGGGCGATGGATTGCGGTGGGATGTTGCCGCAAAGTGTTTTCCTGGACGCGGCAATACATACTGTCCTGTTCTTTAAGTTTAACGGAGCCCTGATTTGTAAATGTTAGAAATGTTTATGTTCCCGCACAGGCCTGTGAAACAGTCAAAGGCTCTCAGTTTCTTATTGTGGGTCAGCCAAATATTAAAGTGTGCTGAAGTGAGAGCTCTGGTATGAAAGCTACCTCTGCTTGACCAAAAGGTGGCACTGTTGAGTTTTCCATCAATGGGGTTTTGCAGCTCGCCGTCGATTTTCACTGCTTTCACACAAAAAGTCTGTCGTTTGTGGTTGTATTTCTTCCCTTTTCTTATTAAACACAGTGTTTCGTGTGTGTTTTCTGCGCTGATGCTTCTTTCAGACTGAACAAGCGTTTTCAGATTAAATTGAATGTTAATTTATTAAACATTTGAACTGAACACGTTGGGGCGACCTACCTGAGCGTCTGGGCGCTACTCGTCTGTAAACAAATCCAATTTTCTTCACTTTTACACGCTTAAGGCCGTTTTGGGGCCGTTGTGGAGCCGTATTTCCGCTCTGAGTGCGAACAAGCGCGCGTTGTTGGCTTTGCTGGGCCGTTTTTGGGGACAGGAGCTGTGAAAGAGTTAAGAAGCGGGAGCGCAGCTGACAGTCAGCTGATTTCCTCTGACAGACCGGAGAGAAAAGTTTGCTTTCTCCACGAAAATATACTAAACGCGCTCCTCCATTGGCTGGAGCGCCGAGTCAATTGGTCGCTGACGTCACAGTAGCTATAAAACTCAGCAATGCTTTTAAACTCCGTCTGCCCCGCGCGCGCGCTGTGTCTATGAGTGTGTATGTGTGTGTTCGCATTTTTAAAAACTCACTCAGGCGGGACGTTTAATCCATTTATTTCTTTTTTCTTCATTACTTTTTTGCACTTCTATTTTTTTTTCTCCCTGCACCATGTATTCGAGTGAAGTGCACTGAAAAAAAGTTGCTTTCCCTTCTCGTGAAGAGAGGAGGAAAGAAAAGAAAGAAAAGAAAGGGAAAGAGAAGCGGTGACTCCATGCATCTCGAGTGTGCGCGAAGGAAAAGTGAAGTAGGAGTAGCTCCGTCAGGCTTGTGTGAGTGAAAAGTGTGTATAAGAGAGGCAGAGAGAGAGAGAGAGAGAGAGAGAGAGAAGAGAGAGAGAAAAGGGGGTAAACATCAAAGCCATCAAGCTGGCTCACTCCCTCCTCAGCCAGGCCGGTCTGCCAGCTGCGCTTCACCCTCTTTGGAGGACTGTCAACAGCAAGAGGATGGCATCGGCTGGCGATGGCAACGGCTCCGACCTGCCCACCAGTCCCCTGGCCATGGAATATGTTAATGACTTCGATCTGATGAAGTTCGAAGTGAAAAAGGAGCCGCTGGAGCCCGAGCGCGGCAGCGAGCCCCAGTGCAGCCGCCTGCTCGCCGGGGGCTCCGTGTCTTCCACGCCGATGAGCACGCCGTGCAGCTCGGTGCCGCCCTCGCCGAGCTTCTCGGCGCCCAGTCCGGGCTCCGGGAGCGAGCACAAGAGTCACCTGGACGATTTCTACTGGATGACGGGCTACCAGCAGCAGGCGCAGCAGGCGCAGCAGCAGCCGGCGCAGCAGCAGCAGCAGCAGCAGCAGCAGCAGGCGCAGCCGCTGAACCAGGCGCGGAGCTTCAGCCCCGGGACGCGGTGGAAGCGCTGATCAGCAGCACGCACCAGCTCCAGCCCTTCGACGGCTATGCCCGGGGCCAGCAGTTCGCCAGCGCGGCCGTGGCCGGAGGCGGGGACGACATGGGCTCGGCCGCCGCCGTGGTGTCGGCCGTGATCGCCGCCGCCGCGGCGCAGAACGGCGCTCCCGCACCATCACCACCACCATCACCACCACGGCGCTAACGCTGCCGCCGCCGCGGGACACCATCCCCACCACCCTCACCCCCACCACCATCACACCGCGCAGCAGCACCGAAAGCGGGCGGTCGGCGGCGCGGCGGACGCGCCGCTTCTCGGACGGGCAAACCGTCGCGCATGTCCGTGCGCAGGCTGGACATGACTGCGCGGCGTCAGCAAGAGGAGGGTGATCCGCCTGAGCAGAAGCGGCGCACGCTGAGAACCGCGGCTACGCGCAGTCGTACCGCTTCAAGCGCGTGCTGCAGCGGCACGTGCTGGAGGGCGAGAAGACGCAGCTGCTGCAGCAGGTGGAGCACCTCAAGCAGGAGATCGCGCGCCTGCTGCGCGAGCGCGACGCCTACAAGGAGAAGTACGAGAAGCTGGTGGGCGGCGGCGCGCGGCGGCGGCGGGGGCTTCAGGGAGAGCGGCGGCTCGAGCAGCGACAACAACCCCTCCTCCCCCGAGTTTTTCATGGTTCTGCAGTCGTATAGTGCGAGAAAACAAACTGAAAAGTTGATTTTTGGAGGGGGGGAGGGGGGCTTGCTAGAGAGAGAAAACTTTACAGTCTTTTTTTGTTTTGTCCAAACTTTGATCAGTCAGACCTGACAGTCTGTCTCCTTTTTAGCTTTACTTTTTTTAGCCCCCAAACCAGACAGACTTTTGCAAAGTGTACCCATCTTTTCTCTCCAGCCTTCCATCCTCCTGCTTTATCAGCACACTTTCTTTAAAATGCCCCACTTCCTTTGATACTTTTTTATTTGTTCTTGTTTTCACCATTGATGTTCCCCTGACTTGCAGTGTTTTTGAATGGGATTGCTGTTTGTACCCCCCCCCTCCTTTTTTTTTTTGATTTTTGATTTTGATTTTTTAATTTTTTATATAAATGTGTGTTTGCATGCATCCACATGCATCCCACACCACTGATGTCCATGCATCATTTTTTGTTCCTTTTTATTCACAGCTAGAATAAATGCTGCGCCAAAAAGCAGCACACCTCCAGTTTAAAAAAAAATTATGAAAAAAATGTTTTTGGCACTTTTCTTCTTTTTGTCAAAGTGAGAGGACCTGCAGTTTCCCCACAATCATCTCATGAGTCCTGCTTGCTTTTCTTTGTTTAAAAAAAAAAAAAAAAAAAAGACTTTACTTATGAACTTATAGACATTGCTTACAAAAAGAGAAAAATGCAAAAAAATACCAGAGGAAAAAACAAGAAAAAGAGAACAATATGTTATTATTGCCTGCATGTTTGGACATGTCACGGTTTTCTTTCTTTATTCTTTTTGTTGTTATTATTATTGTTTTGCTTGAACTAATTTTGTACTTGGATAACTCAGCATGGCATTCATCTCTTCCCTTTGTTTTAATCTTTTTTTCTGGAATATGTGCAAAAAAAATTGAAAGAAGGCATATCCACCAATCATCACCCCTGCCTGAAAAGAGAAAATAAAAGCTTCTCTGAGCCGTGCTGACCCGCACGCCGGCCCATTCTCCCATTCAGTCCATGCACTGAGGCATTCCTGCTGAAAGTTGGCCAACTGTTTCAGGGGACAAGGACCTCGTCTTTACTAAAGAGAAACCCCCTCTCCAGGACTAAATCTCTGGTAACAGCTCCGGGTTTGTTTGTTCACCTCCGATCTCGTTCTTATGCAGTTTTGATAACTCTGTAATAAAGCAACCTTGTTTTTTTCTAGCATAATATAAGAACAGCTGTGTTATCTGTCAGCCTGAAGGTGTAGGCTATGCTCCAGGTTGTTGATGTTGATGATGATGATAAGAAGGAAGGATGCCATTAAAAAAAAAAAAGATATGCTTAAGATATTAGGGTTCATGTCCTATGCACTAATTTGCTGTTTATAGTGTTGAAGTCTACTGGAAGGACCCAGAAAGAAAACATGTATTTGGCAGAGTGTTAGGATGTGGACCGCCAGCTTTTGTTGCAGCATGTGCTTACCATGAACCAAGCAGTTTGACAGATGTAGCCCCTCTTATGTCCTACCACAGACTGCATTGTTTTGAAACCAAGTATTAAAGAAAGAACAGAAGTCAGTGAAAGAAAACCCAAACTATTTGGACTGAGTTGCACTAAAATGTAGCCTGTAGCTAATCATACAGTATATCACACAATGGACTCTTATCTAGAACGCTAATTTAAAAGACATATCTCATGGCATTGCTGGAGAATTTATAGACTAATCTTAATGCCATTTGTTGTCAAAACTGAGACTAGTTTCTTTTTTTGTCGTAAACGGATTCCTTATTTACGACAATAATATAATAGTAATCAATAATGTCTGGACATTGTTTTATAGTCAGGGATTGAAACCCTGCTTGTATAAAATGGAGATATACAATTCATCAATAAATTTTTTAAGTATGTTAATTAATTTTTTTCTCATATATATTTCTGTGCAAAATTATTTCACTCACTAACCATATGTGATGTTCATATGTGCTTATTTCCATTTCATACAATTATATGATATGCAATAAAAATGCAATTCGGGCTTCATAGAGTCTGTGTCCTCTGGATATTAATTGAGAAAAAGATCTCGGGAGCTAAGTGGTCAGCATAGAGGGGTTGGATGCCATTTCGTTTGATTCATTCGGTTAAAAAAAAGGGGCCCTTACATCCATTTCATAAAGTGTGGATTCACCCATTGCTGTGCAGCTGATGCAATCCTTTAAATCTGAGACTCTGATGAGCCTCTTAGACCTCAAGAGTGCTTAAAAAAAAAAAACAATTAACGAAGAACATCATGCTAGAAAGACGGGCTTATCAGGTCTTCGGAAAGGATGACGGTGCCTTTCCAGTAGCCTCTACCTGCCTGCAGGGAAGTCACAGAAAGTTTGTTGAGTTCATAAGCTGATGAGTGTAGATCTCAGGGATGTTCCAAAGAAATGGTTTTTTACGTCTCTGGTTAAATTTGTGTGTGCAACGGTCATGCATTTGGGTGTGTTATTTGCAGGTGTTCTGTGTCTGGCAGTGTGTGCTAGTTTCATGTTTAGTCATGTTGAGTGGTTTTAGCTGAAGGACATTTGTGGTGTTTCTCCTAAGATTGTAAAATGTTCCCTGATTATAGTTTAAACCCATTTTTCTGTATATTTAGCCTCAGTTAGATGCGGGATACTTAAATATGAGCACTGATCTGAGTAGTGACCGCAGAGCTGAATAGTAATTCTGCACACCTGAATCATTTCATAGGGGTCAGATCCTGTAATAGCCACGGCTCCTGGCCGTTTGCACTATGGGGCATTTCTGAAGTACATGTCTCTGTGTGTGTGTGTTTGTGTTAATACATGCATAATCACTCATGAATGAGTTGAGCCTCCACATCCTGCAGGTTTGTGTATGAGAGGACACTGCAGTGTGTGTTGGAACAGCATGGTTTATGGATATGTGTGGACGCATGGTTATGCTTTTCTGACCGTGTTTTCTCCATGGTGCTGATCAGAGCCTCCGTCAGAGCACAACAGGCCCAATCCAGTCCGATCAGTCAGAGCCTGAAAATTCACCCCACAAGGTGTGTGTGCAGTTAAAAGAGTGTTAGGAGTTATTTTATGTTTTATATATTTTTAAGTACTTTTCCATTGAAACGTACAAAAGAAAGCATGCTATAAAATGACTAGGCCCAGGTTAGGGCCAGTGTGTAGGTCTGCAGGAAATGAGCAGCAAATCACAGGAACACTTCATGTTTCTTTGCTGGTGTGTGAAGTAAAGTCTTTCTTTCTGCAAAAGAATCCCTGCACCATGTGCCTCTCATCTCGCCAAGTGGCGCGGAGGGAGAGACCGAGACAATGGCTTTGAGAGTTGAAATGATTTTCCTGATGATTAATCGCTGAGAAAGAGGCCGGTTTGTGCAATGCAAAAATGATAAATCACGATTCCGTTTGGCCACAGCTGTGCCAGGGCCAGGCAGATAGCATGCATGCAAAAATGCAATTGCAATGTAAACTAACAACTCTCTCTCTCTCTCTCTCTCTCTCTCTCTCTCTCTCTTGCTCACTCTGTTTAGTCTGCATGAAGAATTGAACACAGACTTCTCCTTCTTTCCAAACACGCGGGTGGAGTTGTGATTTTATTGATTTGGATTGGATTGTTTCAGAATGAGGCAGTTATATTCAGCCATATTAAGACTGCAGTGAAGCGGTGCTGCTTATAATGCACAAATGAGTTATTATACCTGAAATGGGATTTCTTTGAATTATGAACTTTGAATTTTTTTTTAAGTATTGGATGATGCTTTAAGTTTAATACAGCAGTTTTTCAACCTTTCATTTCTAAAGACCCTTTGTGGATATTAAGTGAACCCCCCACCCTCCCCTAAATCACCAGGCCCACTGCTTCCCCACCCCACCACACCAGAAAGATTTCACTCTTCTTTTTTTAGCTTTTCCATTTCTGCTCACCGCTTTATACAAGTGTCACAGTGTGTGACTATAGATGTCCATGACTCAGAGATAACCACAGATTATCATGTTTTACAAAGGGGCCAAAGCTAATTCATTTCCCCAATTTAAACACACACACACACACACACACACACACACATATATATATATATATATATATATATATATATATATATGTATATATATATATATATATATATATATATATATATATATATATATATATATATAGCTAAATATTTTTTAAAATCAGAAGTAGATATGGAACTTGATTTTCAGCTCATCAGGAAACAGCAGTTCTCTGTTTGACAGGCACTGTTTTGAGAGTGTGTGTGTGTGATGTGTATAGGGAAGATGTCTAAACTGTGTTTCTGAAGCAACAAAAGAATCATAGAATGATCTTCCCCTCAAATATTACAGAACAGCTTGTGTTCTAATGCACTGGAGTAGCTAACCTTGTTGTTTGTTGTAGCTTCTGTCACACTTTAGGCCCTTTTAGCATGCGTTAATGTGGGAGCTGGATATACTGACCTAGACGACCCCAAAGACAGACCAGAGCTTATACTCCTTGTGTTTGGTCATGTTTATGTGATTAGAGCATTTGCTTGTGTTTGCTTTCTGACAGTGTGTGTGTGTGTGTGTGTGTGTGTGTGTGTGTGTGTGTGTGTGTGTGTGTGTATGTCAGTGTGTATATGTATGTGTGTGTGTGTGTGTGTGTATGCGTGTGAGAGAGAGTGAGGGTGGGTCTTCTGTGTGCACGCACATTATTTGTGTTTGTCTCTGAGAATGAATACTTGAATACTTGTGGTTTGTCTTGGAGTGTGTGTGCATGTGCATGCGTGTGTGTGTGTGTGTGTCTGTGTCTGTGTTTGTATGTGTGTGTGATTTGCAGAGGATGCACGGAGGTCAGTGAAGGAGCAGGAGGAGCGCTCTCAGAGTCAGTACACTGATCCATTCCCTCAAGGAGCCTGCGTTCATTCCTGCACAAGTCCTGCACACACACACACACCACACACACTGCCTACACACACACACACCTACCACACACACACACAAAATGGGCTCTGCAGGAGGAACATCTCACATAGAGGCCCTGTTCCCCTGACCTCCTGGCCTTCTTAAGGACAGGCAGCTACATTTTATCCATTAGTACTTTTAGTTGGTTATCTTAAGCTAAATAAAAATCAGGATGGATAGAATTTATTTTATTTCACTTTACTTTCAGACAGATAGTTACACAGATCCAATGACTGTATGGAACCCGACATTCAAAGGCCAGAAGAGCAATGGACTAATAATGGAATATTACTTGGAATAAATTTTGTTAATGCACATTAAAATGAATTGAAGAAGATGATGATGACTGTTATAACATGTTACAGTTGTATGTATTCATTGGCACTGCGATATTTTGCTGTTTCTATGTTGAGTTTATGATCATTTATTGAGTGATTGATCAGAGAGCTTAAGCAGGAATGGCTTCAATGGTCTCCTACCATTATCGCAGTGATATCTGTAAATGTAATGCACTTTTATTGTGTCATTAATAGCCACATGCTCTGTATTTGCCATGGCTGCAGCGGCGGTGTTGCTGGGAGCGTTAACACTGTGTCCTAATCATCCTCTGACTGAAGCCCTGTGTTTGCTGACTCCTGGAAGGGCCTTGCTACCATTTATAACCTCTGCGCAAACACCAGCTGCCTTTTAGTGTTTTTGACAAACTACAGTGTGCTTTTCCACACTCACTCACACACACACACGCACACACACAGCGCACATAAATACATGCATATGCAGGCAAAAATAATAATAAAAAGGAGTAATTAAAATAAGAATGAGAAAGAGACAGAAAGAGCTTTTAACAATAGAAGCAGTGATCAGCAATTACTGGTACTTGGTTATGAGCAAAAGAAGCTCTGGAAAAAAGATGCATGTGTCATGATGCAGGGGTTTTCCAAAAATGCCTGAACACAGTAGAGATGAGTGGTGTGTGGGTGTAGGGGTGTGTGTGTATGTGTGTGTGTTTTCTTGCTTTTTATTACGCGGAATGTTGTCAGTGCTTTTCCTTCTTTAAAATTACTTTTTGGATTATATTATAATGTTCTGAAAAAAGGGTGCTGTAAGCGGGCAATGATCAATTTCTATGAATAATGATGTAATTGTATTTGTTAAATGAGTAGCAAAGTACACACCATTTACTTTCCCAAGGAAGATGTTTGTTTTTGAGCTGTATATATATATATATATATATATATATATATATATATATATACATATGTGTGTGTGTGTGTGTGTGTGTGTGTGTTTCTTCCTTATGCATAAAAACCTGTACATTTACAATTAAAGATGTTTCCTCTGAAATGTATGCATGACAGAGTGAGGGAGACAGAGTGAGTGTTAGTGTTTAGTGATTGGCTTTTATTCATGTTATTCCCATCAGTTTTTTTAAGCACTTTCAGTATGTAGGTTTTGCATTAACTTCATGTTAAAATGTTCTCAATGGCAGTAAGAACATGTGCTGCATGTGTGTGATGTTTGTGAAAGCATGTGTTAAATGATGTTTAGTACGGCAGGAGGCTTTGGTTGATTGCACCTCTTCCCCTCTTCAGAAGCAGTGTGAATATTACATCAATTAAGACGTGCTTGTTTATTGCCTGACTACTTTTCTCCTTCTCTCCCTCCCTGACTCCCTCCCTCTCTCTCTTCCCTCCCTCTCTGTCGATCTACTGCTTGGCAGAAAGGAAAAATGATGTTTCACAAGCAGATATTTAGATCAGATCCACTTCTCTCTCATTAGGGCCATTGTCCTTGCGAGCTTCCTGGCTTGGGGTTATGCTGCTAATGAGGTGTACAGTACACTCAGGGGTATTTTATATGGCTGAAAATGTGCCCAAGTGACCACAGTGACAACATGAATCTAATACTCATTTCCCAGCCCAGTTAACTCCTTGGGATGAGCTGATGTCTTAAGCCATCAGTGGTACCAGTTAACCTTACGATGATTCACTACGATGTCCAGTTCATTTGAATCAATTAATGCAAGTAATTATATTGTCCCCTGAACTTATTTAGTTCATTTCTGCATTAAATTATGTTGGTAAAGCAAGGCACCAAAGTCAAAGTGGCCAGATATACAGTTTAGCTAGTTCTTCTTCTTCTTCTTCTTCTTCTTCTTCTTCTTCTTCTTCTTCTTTGTACATTCCCTCAAGCTATACCTCCATCGTCCTCCTTGTCATGATTATTATTATTATCATTGTCATCATCATCATCATCATCATCATTATTATTATTACTTTATTTATCTTTAATGCTGCTCATTAAAAATGAATGAATGTGCAATGTAGTATAATATTTCATTAATCTAGGAAACAAAATGCATATCTATCTATCTATCTATCTATCTATCTATCTATCTATATCTGTTATATTATAGTTTCATGTATGTTTTGATTCTAAATATCTGTGTGTGTGTGTGTGTGTGTATGTGTGTGTGTGTGTGTGTGTGTGTTATTAATCATTAGTTAAGTCTCTGTGACTGCATGTGAAGACTTTACCATCACTTTTTATGAATTCTAACTACAGTTCACTATAGGGCAGTTTGTTTTCTAATCACTGTGTTTGAATGGTGAAATATTTCCAGTTCATTTTTAAGCACTCTGAAGGAGGACAGTACAGGTTGTAGTGTTGAATATTATTTATTTAAAATAACATTGAAAATCATGAATTAGAGATAACATGTGTGACAGTTCATAAGCTTATGTTAAAGATATTTGGCTCTGATCTGCCTGCTGGAGTCCTAGGCAGTCTGGTCAGGAATCAGATTTACACTTTTCCTCTCACCCCATATATCACAGACCAGACAGGACATGAGTAGGGTCTACATTCTTCTTCGTCTATGAAGAACTGAAGCTGATAGGCCAGGGTTGCAATCATCTCCTCAAAGTGTTTCTGTAAAAATGCATCTCAAAAACCTGCTTGACACTGGCAAATAACAGAAGAATTTGATGAATGGCATTGTGGTTTGACAGTCTAATTCATTCAATGATTATAGCTCAAAGTAAGTATATATATATAGATAAGGCTGTTTTAGCTTAATTAAGAGCTGGACATGGTTTGTGAAGGTATAAAAAAATACATTATTATAGTGCTGTTGTTTTATTATTGTGTTATTGTGTGTGTGTGTGTATCATTCTTTTTCTTTTGCTATTTAGAAATTCTACAGTTGGTGTTTTGTTGAAACTTGTATCCTCATAGCATTGATTAAAAATTCGAATATGAACAATATTTTTAGCGAGAAGGAATAAATGAGAGGACGAGTGTGTTTTTATGGTGTGAAATGTGAAAATGCATATTTGATGTGAGTATGAATCTATTTATTAATTAGCAGTTGCATTATAGCATCCACTATTTACACACACACACACACACACACACACACAAAACCCTTTGCGTGAGCACACACACTTCAGAGGAATGTAAATGCTGTATGTAGATTCCTCTATGAGCTTGAATGCATGTAGATAAGCTGAATAAAGTATAAATGACTTCCAGCTTCTACATTTTGATTGTGTGCACAACAAAGCAGTGCTGATGTGCTCCTAAGCCTCTGGTGCAGGAGGAAAGCAGGCTTTTCATTCTTTTGCTCCATCGTTGTCACATCATGTAACAGTGTACAGTCTGAAATGTTTAATAAGGTTGCTCTGATTTGTTGCTGCTTGATGTGTTTTATCTGTGTCTCCCACACCAGGTCTTCCAGAAAGTTCCTTCACCTGTGACTGTGAGCTGTGACCTCCCCCCACCCCAGGCCTTGAAGAGTGAGGTACCTCTCTTCTCTCTCTCTCTCTCTCTCTCTCTCTCTCTCTCTCTCTGTGTCTCTCTCTCTCTCTCTCTCTCTCTCTCTCTCTCTGTCTCTCTGTTCACACACACACACACACACTCACACGCACATGCACACACACACACACACACACACACACACACACACACACACACACACACACACACACACACACACACACACACACCAAATATTTCCACAGACCATCATATATAACAGCAATTTTGCCACCTGGGTTGGAGACGTTCAAACGAAGGGAAGTCAAAGTTTAAAATTCAACAACAGCAAAAATAACTGATGGTGGTGATCTAGTGCTTGGATGTTTGCCTATGAATCAAGAAGTTGCAGATTGAAATCCTACCTGTAGTATTACCACCATGGGGTCCCTTATCCCCAAGTCAGAGAGACCTCAGAGAGATTATTAGAATAGGAAGGTGCTCTGTATAAGAGCTAAATGCCATTAATGGAAATAACAACAACAACAAAAATGAAGTAATAATAATAATAATAATAATAATAATAATAATAATAATAAAACAACAACAACAATACTACTACTACTACTACTACTACTACTAATAATAATAATTATTATTATTAATTCATTTTTGTTGTTGTTGTTGTTATTATTATTAATATTTGCCTTTAAATGCTCCTGTATATTGTGAGTGTATTGTGACATACATGTGAATCATAAGCGGCGACAGAAGTGAATACGCCTCTTGCAGTGAGTTAGGGGTTTTCTAACGCTGGTATGAAACGTTTCATTTTTCATACTCCGCACCTGACTAACAGTCGGTAGTGTAAAATCACCTTCCCACAGGCCGACCTCTCAGGGTGGAGGTGATGGATTTCCGAAAGCCTCATAGCGGCGGGGTGAGAATCCATCTTTCTCAGGGCCTGGTGCGTTGCTTTTGTGGGGCCTCACCAGTGACATCTCACTCAGAACCTTTGCCAAATCCCATTCGTGCTTCAGCAGCTCCAGATCCGAGTCTTCTCCTCAGTGAGGGATTGAGGTTGTTAGGGGTAATATTGTTGAAGCATAAAAGGGCTTTTAGTGACCAGAGCTGGCCATGTTCGCGGTGCTCTAACCGAGCATGATTGATTCTATACGCTGTGTGAATGCTGTAACAAAGTCAAGGCAAAGTGTTCCTGCTGCACACAGAGTATCGAGCCCTGAGGCGCATATGGAATGGATAGATGGGTACACACAGTGCAGTGTGTAAGCAGTTGGATAGTGAGATAATGTAATATGTCTTGTACTCTTCGCAGGGTCTCTTAAGGAACAGTGACTATGAGGTTAGGGTTTGGTCATTTCAGTGTATTCACATTTATATCGGGAGAATCCAATTATCTTTCATATAAATTATCTTTTTTACTGTGTACCAAAAATTAATTAATTAATTAATTAAAAACAATAACAATAATACATGTGAATCTACTGATGATCTAATTTTCATTTTCAGCTTCTGATAGCCTGAAATTGGTAGAGAGCCCGTTGACATTTGACATTTTGATGCTGAAAAGCAGAAACGTGTGGGATGCAGTGTTCAGTGATAAGAGCATCATTTTAAGTATGAAAATCATCTAAACGAATTGAGAGTGTACTGCCATCTAAAATCATCATTGTAGTTGAATAAAAAAAAAATGGTGAAGGTGAATTGTTTCTGTGCTCCAGAATTTATTTTGCCCCTCAGTTTCAATATAAATAGAGAGAAACACTTCCACTGTTTGTCCTACACACCTTGTTCAGCTTTTATTACACATGAGATCATCTTCTCCGTGGTCCCACATCTTTTTTGGGATGCAGGTGCAGTAGGGGCCAGCTATTTAAAGTGCCTGGGAAGCAGTGATGGGGACGCTTCCTTGCTCAATGGTACCTAAGGGCAACCTACTGATCTGGGATTCCGACCCATGACCTTCCAATCCTGGAGCCTTGTCCCTCAGCACTAGACCACTGCTGCCTGCTATTGCTTTACAAATGTTAACATGAAAATCTGCATTGATTAAAATAAATGTCCAAACTGGTGTACTGTTGTCAGTAAACTGCAGAGATTATATTGAATATATTTATTATTATTTTTAATAGAATCTATAGCTTCCATATAAATTTCAACCCTGATTCCCTGCTTCGTAGCCCCCCAAGATGGTGAAAAAAACCTTGGGAGGAACCAAGACTCAAAAGGAAAACCCATCCTCATCTTGTCCACTCTAGCTTCAAAAGAGGATATCTAACAATATATAAGAAGCTTATAAATTGTTTACATTATACATTGATATAATATATCTACATACTTAACCAGAGATGACTGTAGGATCACACAGGATCCATGCTGGGCAACCTGGTGTGGAGGGCAGGTGAGCAAGAGACCCCAGTGATGATTGATCTGGTGTGAAGTACAGTTGAACAGAAAACAAAACTAATCAAACCACATTTTAGTTGGAATTTAAAAACACTGAGTTTTATTTTGTGGACATTTATTTTGTGGGCATTATGAGAATGGCTTGCTCTTAGCATGAAGAAACCAGAAAGCTAAAGTCCATTAGGCATATTGTGAGCCATTTAATATCTCTCACTCCTCATCTGGATTATAAAGATGAGATGCTAACGTGCTGCTGCCCTTCCTATAGCTTTGTGTTCTTGTCCCTGTTGTCTTTAAGTAGAGCACCGGATCAGGGCCTGGCTGCCTTCCAGCCTCGCTTTAGCTCAGCTGGAGGAAAAGGGGGACGGAGCCGTCAGAGGAGACAGGGACAAATAAGCTTTCGATGAAGTGTTTTAAGTGCCGTCATTCCATCAGTCACCGAGTCCTTCCGTGAATTAGCTGGCCTCCAGTGGCCACCAAGGAGACAGGGGGCATAAACAAGCAGCACTGAGCGCATGGACAGAATGGATGAGTGGGAAAATATGAGGATGGATGTCTTATTCAGTGTTGTAAATATGCTTTCCTGCTGGGCCCATCCCCACCCACCCACTACTCCCAGCTAGATACAAACAGCTTCTCACAGGGCTGTAAATCCCTCACCCTCACAGCTATTTGATTACATTTAGATTCTTTCATAAAATGATTCAAGGCATCTCTCAAAGAATCTCAGATTTCATCCTTTAGTTTAATTACATTCTATCTATCTATCTATCTATCTATCTATCTATCTATCTATCTATCTATCTATCTATCTATCTATCCCACATTTGCAAATAAATAAACAAACAAACAATAAATAAATAAATAAATAAATAAATAGGTTTGGTTCCAGATTTCTTCTCCATGCCCTCTAGCCATTGTGTGCATTTGTTAAATTGCATCACCGACACACAGTGATTACCCAAATCAGGTACTTTGATGATAATGACCAGCAAGACTGAGCGGCCATAAGGAGGGGTTTGGAAACGGTTGACATATTAATTGACATGCATGAAATCACAAATTTTTATGTGAGAGTGAATAAAGTCTGTTTTTTAGTGCACATAAATGTGATTAAAACATCTGCACATTATGCTTGTCAGCGTATGTGTCTGTTGCTCAGTCAGAAAAGCAACCCAAGTGACTCCTAATGAAGCCACTTGAAAGAAATTAAGATGAAGATTTTGACTGAGTGTGTAAAAAACATATAACCTATCATTTTTCTCTGTATAAGGTGCTGCACCATTATTCTAAAATGTGAAACTTAGAAAAGAAGGAAATCCCTTCTCCAAGCGTTCACATTTGAATGGGGTTGCTGTTGTACTATTATAATCAAGCAGAAGATAATATAATCAATGCTGTTAAATCACCACCTTCAGATCGATGAATTTTTACATCTCTTGAGCTGCTGAAAGTCCCCTTGGCAGGCACGATGCCAGTGTGGCCTCTGTAGCTTTAGTAAGCTTTTTGTCTTTGTCTTATGCAAATCCATGCATATGAGGGCAACGGGGCTTACCATGTACAGTCGGCCCACGTAGGCCAAGTGTCGGCCAGAGTGATGGAAAGGCAGAGGCGCGGCCTGGCTGTCCTTGCCTGGGAGAGCGACCGAAGTCCACCCCTGCTACGTTCCGTCACAGCCACGGCGTCCCGCTGTGATTATAGCCATCATTCACCTTTAGCACCTCCGGCTGCAGCAGAAACAGTTTCACACACCACTGTGCATTTACACTACTAACTCCTTACTAGTTCTGTGTTTTATCTCCTCAGCCCTGAAAGGCTTGTTATTGTGTCACAGCTGTGTGATGAGGTAGTTTGCACGTATAAAAGCTCAATAGTTAAAGATATTGTGCTGTTGTAACACTGCACTGTATGTTGCAATAGGGAGACACACACCTCAGATAACACATAATCAAAGTCACTCTGTGCTTCACACCTGAAACATGTACGTGTATCCGTGTGCAGATGTGCGTGTTTGTGTGTGTGTGTGTGTGTGTGTGTGTGTGTGTGTGTGTGTGTGTGTGTGTGTGTGTGTGTGTGTGCATGTGTATACAGTGCTATGCAATTGTCCTAGACAGATATGTAAATTCCTTAAAACAAAATGCATTTTGCCAGTAAGAGCTCTGCCAAACATTGCAATTTGTAAATAATTTGTAAAGAAGGTCATTTTTAATGAAAAGGAATTTGTTCTTTGTCATTATTTGTTCAGTGGAAGAATATGATTAGAAGATCATATGTCTGGTTAATGAATGCTCAGTTCACGTGGATTTCTTCAGTTTCTTCAGCAGCACAAGATTTATTGTAATGAAAGACTGATCGGCTGAACTCAACTGAAAGATAAACACATACTCTGTGCCTCCTTGATCTTTTAGAGTAGTTAAACAAATTGTTCAGTTTTATTTGTATTTATTCTGTGTATTTTATGAACAAATGCCTTTTTATATTTTTCCAGAAACGTATCTTTACATATTTCCTTATAATCTAAGTACACACAGTACTGCAGTGTCTGTATGTGTGTGTGTGTGTGTGTGTGTGTAGGAGGCTTGTACTGCCCCAGGGCTGCCCCCTGCCTCCTGTCCTGCGCGTGGCTGTAGCTCAGACTCCGGAGGCTGGAGGTGGACAGAAGGGCAGAGAAAGTGCTGAGGCAGGACAAAGCTGCAGAATCCCTGGGAGGGCAGCGTGAGGAGAGAGGCAGTGGCGGAGGTTTAGCACATGCTTACACACACACACATACAAACACGCGCACACACACACACACACACACACACACACACACACACACACACACACACACACACATACGCACACTATGGGATGTCATGAAAATGACACTGGTGTGAGAGAGAAGAGGGTGAAGCGTGACTGGCAGTTGAGACTTTTTTTCCTTTGTTGGCCAAATTCGCTGATACAGTCACAGCCTCAAATTATCCCGAGAATACAACCGCCCTTACACCTCCGCCACTTCTGCATTCACTAACAGTGCTGCAAAAACAAAATGAATAAACAACTAACAACTGCTGCTGCTCGACCCTGGTGACTTCTCTTATAAACTATATGAATTTTCTTTCTGAGTCAATAGCAGTATCATAATCTTTTTTTATTTTTCAACACAATGTACAATGTTTTTTTTTTTGAGTGCAGGTGTCACCATGAATCCTATACCCAGTGCCCAGTTATTAACTGGCCAATGCAGTTAATTCAGGTCATTTTAATAAATGATAGAAAAAATATATAAATATGAAAAACGCTCTGTAAAAATTACTATACTATACTGGTTTACAGATATTTCCTAACATTAGCACTCAATGGGGCCACTCAGTAGCCAATTAAGAGTTACCATCAGTTATATTACAGAAATTCAGAATATTGAAACTTCCACATACCACTGGTCAAATTACACATCTTGCTAATATTCTCTGTAAAAAATACATTAACATATGAAATATGTTACAAAAAAACAAAAATAGATAGATAGATAGATAGATAGATAGATAGATAGATAGATAGATAGATAGATAGATAGATAGATAGGACTTTTGTTTTTAACATTGCTTTAACATTGAATTAGTAGTGGTCAATGATGTGTGGTTGTGACTATCTGAGCCAAAGCACCTTCACCTGGCTGGTTAAAGGCCTGCGATCTGTCTGTCCCAGGACAGGCTGACCCAGACGGGCTGAACGTCCTGCTCTCCCTCACCATCCCATCCTCCATCTTCCACCTGCTTCAGGCGAAGGAAACTGGAGATGGAGGCACATGGTCTATATATAGCAGCACAGGGTGAAGACGCTGTGGTTGGGCTTTAAGGTTAAAAATATAAATATCCATGTAGAGCCAGTGAAGAACAGCGCGTCTACTTCATGAATCAAATTCAGCTTTCTGGATGTGCTCTCCTAGGCTATGTGGGGTGAGCCAATCACTTGCTCCTTTAGCAAGAGCTGCCGTCTTGGCTTAGTGCCTTATAAATATATGTGTATTTGTACTTTATTTCAAAATGTAGCATTATAATAAATGGAGACAGTGTCATAAAACATTATATTTCGTTGAAGTTGAAACAAACACATTGCACCTGGAAGACATTAGTAAAAAATTATATATATGTTATTCAGTACTGCAAATAGTAAATATGACAACAATGTATAAAAGACAGAAAATTCTTCAGATACTATGCACTGGCAGGTATTGTTAAAGGATCACCAAACGTATTATTATTATTATTATTATTATTAATGGTGCAAGCAGTGCTCTTTTGCAGGGGTAAATGCTGAGTGCTTTTCATGAAAAACAAAAACAAAATATTTTTAAAAAATTAAGAAAAGACACACTTGACAGCATTAGGCAGATGGTATTATGACGCAACTTACAGATTAAATATGTTCTAAATGTCAAAGGACTCTTATTGGTGCATCATGCTAAATCAGCTAAACTACTTACCATGCTATACCAGCCTCAATAAATTCATCCAAAATTTCTAAAAGTGAAATTCAAATGCTTTTTCAAGATCCCTGCAGTTTATTCATTGTGTTGTTTGAATAAATTCAACATAATTGAATGTAAATGATTCATTGTAGAGAAACTGTTTATTATCCAATAATGCTAGGCATGTCCTCTGGATTTTTAAACACAATCGTTTATATTGCATGTGATTGTGGAACCTTGTAGTTCAAAAAATACATTTTCAAAATTAAAAATAGACTGAATGTGCTTCATGTAGCTCTGCTCTCACGGAAAAAGAAAAAATTGTGCCCTGATTCAACTTCTTCGGGTTTCACCCAGTTCTAAACTGCTGCACTAGAAGTTTGGACACTTTTTTCACAATATTCTCAGAATGCATATTTTGAAACTTTATCATGCTAAGAAAAACACAGTCATATTTCCCACCTCAAGTGTATATTAAATAAAAAATGGCATTCCCCTTTTTAAAATGTTAATATATGAAACTCCATAGCCATCATTTATCAGTGCCTTTTTTTCTTCTTTTTGTTTCTCTTTTGTTTCTTCTTTGTGACTGGCCATATACAATGACTCTGTAAGGTCGTGAAGGCAGTGCAGTGAAGCTTTGCTTTAAACAGGCACACTCTCAAACAGGGCTGGATTTAGCCTACAGCGCGTGGGCTTAATTCCACTTTGCTAATTATTTTCATGTTGCGGGCATCTCAGCATGGTTCTTCTCTCTCTAGTCCGAAAAATCAGACTCAGCAGAAACAGCACAGAGGCGTATGCATGCACGCGTTCATGCTTGCGAGCATGGGTGCCCGTGTGCACGTGTGTTTATTAGCTGTAGTTGTGATATTCACAGCAGGTCAATATCCGTGCTGCTACATTTCACTGTTATCTCACATGAGTGTCTACTGTATGTTCCATTCACTGCCATGAAACAACGCCCAGGCAAAACATATACATGGCATAAAGATGGTTCATTTGCTATACTTTTTTCATGTATCCTGAGGTATCACTTTAAAAAGTTGAAAGAAATAAAAAAAACTTTCTATCCCCATGCGCTGCCATGTTATGGCACAGCTAGATTTGCTGATCAGCAGTATTTAGCGAGATATATTCAAGCAGAAGCTCCATCTCCGGCTCCTCCGGCACAGCCTGCAGCCTGCCCTGCACTCCCTGCCTCACCACCTCCGCCATTTGCTTGTTAGTATTATTCTGTGTGTCTAATTAAACTTAGCCTGCGCTAAAGTATCTCCTCTTATGAGCTGTTTAACTGGAGGGGGGATAAACAGAGAGGCTCTGTTGTTCTTCGAAACAGTCACGATCCAAAAGCACAATAGCGTTCGTCTTTAGTTTGGGTCATTACCGTGCATTTTGACCGTTCCCTGCCAAATTTGAAATGCTAAGTGTAATGTCGTTAAACAGCAATCTTCAACATCTCTCTCTCTCTTTCCTTCCTGCTTCCTGAAGGGTATCTGGGACTAGGCCACAATTAGTAAAATGGAATCAGCTTGTACCACCTGGTCCAAAAGGCGGTCACTCTTTTTTTGGACCAGATACTAACAGACACTTCGAACCTAAATGGGTTTAAACATAACATGACAAGAGCGGAACAACCCTTTTAAGTGATCTCAAATAGAACTGACACGGTGTTGTCTATAAAAAGGCACAACCGGAGGCAAGTGTATGATGTGTGCAGAGTTTGCAATGCTTATTGAGGAGATTATCACTTATAGGCTGCCATCTTCCAAAGCACAACTACACAACAGCCCTTGGACACCAAATCTGCACTAGCTGATCAACTACACTGAGTCTGATTTTACACCAGACATTTTTTAGGATCTAATTAGCCACAGGACTGTAGCAGACTGTTTCATCAAGTGATCAAATTTGGACTGTGTATTCTGAGCCGCCATGTGCAGATCTATTCGGAAAGAGCATGCAGTGCTTATGGGGCTTCAGTGGCTCACCTCTCTACTCCCCCTCACTTCACCTTCAAACACTAAACTCGCCCTCCTCGTTAGCTTGATGAACGAGCCGAGTTGGCAGGAAAGTGCACTGCTTGAGTTTCGCCTAGTCTGTGTGCTTTTCGCCCAACTCATATTCATTTCAAACTCTTACACAGAGAGGGAAAATCACAGTGCAGCTACTAAGAATACTCTTTAGCTTTGGGGATGTGACCATGCCTCTGAATGTTGACACTTTTCTGTGCCCGGTACAGGTCTCATCTAAGCTCCAAAGCAGGAAGATGACCCCGATAGGCAGGATGTGCTGTATACTGGTGCACAATAAGTTAACAATTGAATAGTTTTGCACACTTTAAATGAGATAATATTTTTTTTTTTTTTGAAGGAATTCATATAATCCTCATGCTTGACACTCAGAGACCTTTTCAGTTATGATAATTGATGCTTTTGTGCACTTATGTCAGTAGGAATGTGACTTTGTAACCTTTAACAAGGCACATAGGCACTCACGTTGAACAAAAGAACATCAGTTACAACTTTATCAGGTATATAAAGGGTACTTTTGAGCAGCACGAAAGAACAAACTATTTTCAGCTGATTTTTGAGATGCGCTAAGGCATTTTTAAAGATGTTCAACCATTAAGGACCGCAGCCTAAAATAAACTGTTATTTGGTTTATATTACTGTTTATCAAATGATTTATATGCTCTGATTACCCATTAACTCAGGATTCAAGTAATGTCCATTAATATATATTAATAGACAATTTATTAACTAATCAATTAATCTTGTAAAGCCTATGCATGTTGTTCATACGCACATTGATTTTGTGTCCAGATCTCTGGCAGTAGGTGTTTATTTGATGATTTTGCCGGTGACGTATTTCCTTACAGCTGTATAGAGACACGTCACATTTCTGAAGTGTCTCTGGCCTCATCAGAACTTGCCTAAAAACTTTGCATTATTTCTTTAGTATCTTACAAAAGCTTATTCTAAACAAAGTGTATTAGTTTATTAGTTGATGACAACAGTAACAAAATCTGGGTAAGAAAATCTGGCCCAAATCTCCAATATTCTGTGATTTGATTGGTTAGTAAAACAACTAAATCTGCAGCATGATTTTGGCCTTAAATTTCAGAGTAAAAACTGCATGTGTTCTATTTTTCTGTTGCATGTGCTCTGTTTCTCTAGTTTAACCTGGATTTCTTAAACAGCTATTAAACCTGAAATATCACCAATGAGTTGGCTATGTCTGAAAGGGTCAAAGAACCTTATAATAATGTGATTTTACCAGCTATGTTTCTGTTGAAATACTTTTGATTTTTTAACAAAGGTGTGCTTTAACATAAGAGAAAAGAAACACAGCCATTTTAATGATTATATCTCAAAAATGTATCTTTAGATTTATTTTATGATGAAATCCCATAATGTCTGCTAATACATTTGATGTGACTTTGCAGAGGCTTTTGAATTGATCACCATTTCTTAGTGTCCATGATCAGACTGAAGCAATAGGATTTTCTCAGTGCATCTAATAAACTGGCACAGCCAGGCATCTGAAGTACGGCCTATCAATGTACATAAATGGGCTGTGTCCACAGGCCATAGGCCTAAGTGCACCTTACTTACAGCCCACACTTAATGCTTCCTGTACAAACATATCTATTTTTAATAACTATGAACTTAATGGCCCTACACATCACAGTCAATGCCCTTCTTACTTCTCAACAGTATCTCAACAGTATCTGCTGTTGTAGGTGTGTATTTGTCTCCTACATATTTCTCTGCAATCTTCTTCTCTTTCACCACTTTTGGTACTACAAATTTGCAAACAGAAATATGCTGTGATGACTATAGACAAACTCTTAATTATTACTCTCATAATTTATGTCTATTTGTTACTTCTTAAAACATAACTATATTTTAATTAATTTCACAAAATGAATTGCATTTACATTCAATGTAGGTTCTGTATTAACAAGTCACAGGATGCTTTGATGCCAAAAGTATGAACTGTGAGCTGGAAAGGTTCTTCCTGACAGGATCCTGAATCACACTGTACATTCCAAGCAAATACTACATTAGAGAAAGAGTAACATAAGTGTTTTTGATCTGGCTAATATCTTTCTGCAACAGAAGCTATTCATCAATGCCATTGTGAATATTGCATGACACACGCACGCACACTCGCATGCACGCATGCACGTACGCACACACACACACAACACACACACACACACATTATAGTGGAAACAGTTGAACACCTTAGTGTCATGAGAATGAAAAGGACGCTCAAAAGTTCAGCGAGAGTGAGAGAAGACACAGCATGTTAGATCAAACCTGTTAGAGTTTAATCATTACAACATTACATCAGTTGCTTAACTGAGTTAAAGCACTAAATCAGTAGGTTGTTCTTGCAGTACGATCCATAAACATCCCTTGGTGTGTGTGTGTGTGTGTGTGTGTGTGTGTGTGTGCGTGCACTGAAAAATCAAGTGCGTACTGTTTTATTAATATGGAAATGGTGATCCGGTAAATGCAATCATATTTTGAATCTGTGTGTGTGTGTGTGTGTGTGTGTGTGCGTGTGTGTGCATGTGTGTGTGTTTGTGAGCGTGGGCAGCCAAACGTGCTGAGCAGTAGCAATATAATTGCCCTAATCAAAGGTCTTAATCAGCCATTAGTGTCCTCTCCATGGTCTGCACTAAAGCAGCAGCTGTTAGCGCTGGGGAAAGGCTGAAGTATGGTGACCTCTGGGCTGGACAGCTCTTGTCATGCTGCTGGCCTCAGACGTGTCCTGCTGCTTCCAAAGCAAAAATGTATAGTATATTTTGTATATTTAGCAGCGGTGTAAATCTCTGATTTGACTATTCAGTTCAGTAACAATATTTTAGGAAATGATTGGAGACACATTTAACTGTTTTTTTTTCTGATAGTAACTCATTAATTGACCAAAAAAAGGCAAAAGCATATGATTATTTATGCAATATTGTATGAGAGAAGCTAAACTGGGATATTTTAGCAACATTCATGACTGCAATTTCTGACATTTATGATACTTAATGTCTAACACTAACGCTGATATGTAATTCTAGAAACACCAAATCTGCTCAGTTTAAAAAGTAAAAAAAAAGAAAAACAACTCTAGGACCAATCAGGTAATGATTTTAGAGTCTAATCCACACATTTTATTGCTGTGTAATATGTTGAAATGCAATCAGGCTCACTGCAGATTAAAAACATTAACCGAAAGTGAAACCATGTATCCTTGTAAACATTACAGGAAAAGCCAGACAGCTCAGATTTCTACACGTCATAGATCTTCTGTTTTTGGATAGTTTTACTGTGTTTAAAGGCAGCTGCACTAAGTGCAGTAATCAAGGTGGAACTTCAGCTAGATGTGCCCATCAAAAATGGAACTCTGCCACTCGTGGCTGGTCTAGATGGCTTGATTGATGTGTTAAAGGATGTGTTTTGGTTTTCTGTAGTAGCCTTGTCTGCATGTCTTGTTGTCAGAACAAGATGTTGTTCGTTAAAGTCCTTCAGGACTGAAGGAGTTGTAATAAATTTTTCTGTGGCTCTTATGTTTTTTTAGGAGCTGTCATGGCTAGGTTAGGGGCAGCTGAGATAGAGTGAAATTTTAAAAGAACTGGATGGATTGACATCATCAGGAGATGTTGAAAATCATGGACTGAATCTTAACCATTCACACAGCAACAATGGATCTGTCTGGTGTATAAAATCCATTCGAATCTGTTCTAATACTCTAAAAAGATCACTGCTTTCAGATCAATTAATTAATGCATTTTTGCACCTCGCCTAGTTAGACTACCTTACTCCAAAATTAACAGCATTGTTGGGTACCAGTTGTCTGGGATGACGTTAAAGTCCATTCAGATTTACTTGTGATTAATACATCTCTCTTTTTTGGGGGTGTTTTTTTGGCCTCATTGTCCAGGGTGGCACTTCTTGTAACAGTGGATTGAGGAAGAGAGTACAAGAGGCTGCAGCAGGGGGGTTGGAGTCAGTGTGTCTGCTTCATGTGTTTTCCATTCCAGACATAACTGCTGTGTTTACAAGGCTCAGTGGCTCTCACTGTTAAATGATTGGAGTAAAGAGAAGGGGGGAAATTATTCTGCCCCCTTCTCTCTCTCTCTCTCTCTCTCTTTCTCTCTCTCTCTCTCTCTCTCTCTCTCTCTCTCTCTCTCTCTCTCATAGTTCTGGTTAACCAGCTAACCAGCTAAAAGAATGCTTTCCTCTCTTTATGCTTAATTACAGGCTGGGCTTGCTGTCACCCTGCAAAAGGCCATTACTCTAAGAATTTGACTGTAAAGCATAGATTTAAAAAAAAATGCAATCTTTTGTTGTGACTGGCTTTCTTGAGCTAAAATTGAACAGATAAATAGAAATAGAGAGTATTTTGTGAGAATTGTTTTTTTGTCATGGATCATGTTGTATGTTGACTGGTTGCAGTTGGACCTGTGGGCCTCCTAGACATTAATTCTGATGCTGACTGTAGCCTGCCATGCATCTCATGTGCTCTGTCAGGGTCAAGACCTCCAGGCTGGGCCCTGAAAAGAAGCAGAGCCTGTCATGAATTGGGGGGAGGCTGTTTGGTGGGACTGCCTCCTTCTTCAGAGGCATCAGACAGGCAACTTTCACAAACTGATGAGAGAAATATGTGCAAGAGATATGCAACCAAATGTGGTCGTTTATCCTAAGTACTTTAAAACCTTCTGTTCCAGTACTTTGTGCTTTAAAGCTGGGTGATCACATACAAAGGAAACTAAGTTCTAGGTTATTTCACTTATCTAGATACAATGTCAGGAAAAAAAGCAAGCTGAAACTCTCAAATCTCTCATATCATATTGATCTTTCAGTCTCAAACCCAAATGTTTTCTGTGCAGAGAAAAACACATGCATTAGCCTTGCCGTTTGTACACGTTTGGAGGAAACTGTGTGCTTGGAGGGAATAAAGCATTCATGCATGTTTAAACCCTGAAAGTGCAGTTACTTTCATTTTGCTGTACAACTTAATGCAGTTGCATATATGTTAGCATATTTTTACATACACAAGTACATGCAATGAATTACTTTTACACTCTGTGTTGAAAGTTTTGATTCTGTCTGGTTTTTAGGTGAAAAAAGAAATAAACGTCTAAATTTCAATAACAACTTTCATCACATTTAAATTTAAAAAGTATATATTAAAACAACAATGCTCTCTCTCTCTCTCTCTCTCTCTCTCTCTCTCTCTCTCTCTCTCTCTCTTTCGCACACACACACACACACACACACACACACCATTTCTCCTGTGTTTTGGCCACATGTGTAAGAGCAGACGCTGTGTCTTATCTGTGTCTGGTTGGTTCTCAGTACGGAAAGCTCAGCTGTATATCTCTTGTCTCACTGTAGAGAAAGGCCTTGCTCTGTGTCTTTTACATTTGTAACATAAGGCTTTTATCCTGAGAGCTCAGACTGGCCTACACTCATTTCTGATTATGGGTGACCACATTAGAGCCTCTACACATTCCATGTGCTTAGTATGTCTGTATTTTTAAGTAAGTAAGTAATAGATAAAGAGAAAGACTGTATGATGCATATTGTTTCTGCCATATGAACACTTTGGAAATGTTTTCTTGGATGCAAGGAACCTCAGGAAGCTCACTCTCACTTACTGACTCACTCACTCGCTCACTCACTGACTCACTGACTCACTGACTCACTCACTCGCTCACTCACACACTCATATTTAGCTAAAAAGTCTAAAAAGTCTCCTTGAGGAAGTTCCATTAAAAGACAAGTAGCTTTAAACGCTTCCCAAGAGCAGAGCGTTGCATGAGTAAAACCGTGCACAAATGTTCCCTGATGGGACCATAGTATGTCCTCTCAGTGCACCTGAATTTTGCATTTTATTTGCAAAGACTACAGCTTATCTATGCCTCGCTCCATCCACCGCTTACTTGAGAGGCATGAAGTTGCTACAGGGGTTTTCCTGTACATTTGAGAAACAATTAAACCGACTCTCTTAATAACACACTCTTGAGACCAAATCATAAAAAGGGGCCAGTGGTTTTCTCCTAACAAGTCTGCAGGTAGAATCGTTTCTTCTGACATTCCTTATAACATTTATTTGAAAAAGATATGATGCATATGTTAAACAAGACTAATTGCTGACACAATAAATTCAGCATTTTTAAAGGATCTCTCGTGAAATAAGGTGCCTTTGAAATTGCTCCTACAGTGGGGAACTGATCCTTACAAAAGTGTCCAGTCTCTACCAACATCTCAACCAACCACAGGAAGTGTTCAATATTCAGCTACTAAATATGCACATGATGTCCTGTAGCAGCTCTTCACCTTGAGTAACCCCCTGGTTCTCTCTTGTGCTCTCTCACTCGCATAAGCATCCACTTAATGACTTGAACGAGCTTACTTTCAAATGCAGGTTATAGAATAAGGTGTGCATGTGTGTGTTTAAAGGTGGGCCGCACCGTTTATGACCTTTTATGACATTGCCACTGCTACTGGCAGTGCTCAGTTCCAGCCCTATTGCTGTAGCCCTATCCAGGCACTTGCCTGGTTGCCTAGTCAACATATAATAGTCTGGAGGGCTGTGTTGTGTAAATTAGGTATTATTTAATTGCATATACACAAATATAAATAGATACTTAATATGCTACCTGCATCAAAACCGATGTGTGATATTGAGTAAGGTTGTTATATTTGTTGAAGGAAACCCCAAATTAAAGCATTATCAATGTTTTATGACCTTATTTTAGCTTGCATTGCTTATTAAAAGTGTTGGTGTAATTTGAGATCTGTTGGAAAATCAATAAGAATTGTATTATTATTATTTTATTAGTTTGAATTTTTGTTTATTGTTAGAAGTTAGGGTTAGATGAATATGTAATAAGTCTTTTTGTCTCCTGTATGTGCTAATACAGCTCATAATGAATTAGGCTTAAATACTTGTGTGCAATTTGTGCTTAACTACACAGTAACAAATAACAATCATACGCACTAATAAGTTTCATAAGTCTAATATGTTTCCCTAAAATGAAGTGTTAACAGTTTCCACACACGGAATGAAAATGTCCTACAGTATTAAACCAGTTTCAGCTAAACTGATTCATTAGTTTGTTCAACTCAGATTAGAATGGCAAACAGCTTTATACTTTATTTATACATTTTAGTTTTAAAAATTTTAGTTTAAGCATTTGTGAAAAACAATTGAAGTATGAGAGTGATCTGAAGTTTGCAGCCTAAGTGCTTATGATGTATTCTGACCAGTCACAGTTTCCCAACAGGGATAGGAAATTTACACAGTCCTCTCAGACACTCTCCTCATGTAAGTGTGTTAGTGTGCAGCTTATTATGAGCACCATTCTTCTGGCCGGTCCCCCCTTGAGACACACTGCAGTCGAGGCTATGGATGACGGTATCTCCCCCTCATATAACCCTCCATTAAACTCTCCTAAACCTAGCAGCTCCAAACTGATGTCTCTCCTGCATTCACACACTCATTTCTGCACTGGAATGCAGACCCCCACCACCCCGGCACACACAAACTTTCTCTCAGCTGTGTGGAGCACTTAAAACTCTCACACACCACGAGTGTTTACAAATCCCTCCTAACCCCAGCAGAGTAGCTGCACACAGATCAGCAGCAGATCTATTCCACTGTCGGAGGCCTGCTTCCATTCAGAGAGAGAGAGAGAGAGAGAGAGAGAGAGAGCGAGAGAGAGAGGGAGAGAGAGAGACAGAGAGAGAGAGAGAGAGAGAGAGAGAGACAGAGAGAGAGAGAGAGATAGAGAGACAGAGAGAGAGAGAGACAGAGAGAGAGAGAGAGAGAGAGAGAGAGACAGAGAGACAGAGAGACAGAGAGA
>CM029375.1:21213973-21348973 GCA_017165825.1 Hepsetus odoe | reverse complement strand
TCAATGTTTTAGTCAGGTCATTACATATGATCATGTTGCAACGATGCACTGCACTACTGTAATCCATTTAGCCTACGTTGCCAGTAGTTACAATGTTACTGTGTGCATTATTAAAAAGTAATTACACAGTTATTAGTGATGCTTAAGCGCAACCATAAAATTATACAACCTTGGATGAAACTGAAAATCTCCCTGTTGTAAAGCTGGTTTTTATCATCCTGAAAGCTATCTGATCAGTGTTGTTTATCATAGTAAGCTATCATCTGGATATGGCTTGGAGCAAGGAAATCATAGTGTTTACTGCACATGTTGACTATAAACACTGGTCTCATCTCCATATTAACATGACAATAGCTTAAAGGATCATTGTTCCCAGCTATAGTTGTGGAACATATTTTGAGCAGAGGTGGGTTAATGTCTTATATTTTGTTTGTGCATCCATATAACGCATACCGAATATCGATTTTCATATTCTTTTAATTCCATAACAGGGCTGTTAAAACTATTCAAGATTTGATTGGCATTTTTTCTAAAAATAAGTTTGATCTTTGAGTCTCCGTTATTTATTTGTGTGTTTAGGACATAAACAAGGTGCAATGCCTTTCGACAGTTCAAGCTGCCGTTGGGATGCGCGCACATAACTGGAAATGCAGTCACATATACACACGCACAGATTCAGTGCTCATGTTCTTTCAGCACTAAATGTATACAGCTATACAACTTATATCACACACACACAAAGACACAGCCCATCTGCTGTGGCCCTCTGCCGTGTGCAGGGGAATATGATCGTGATTAACCGTGCATCTATGTATGCGCACATTTCCTTGGCCCGCCGCGTACACACAGTGTGTGTGTTCTGTAAATAGCCGGGTCTGAAAGGCTCTCCACTGTGCGTGAGTCTATTTTAGCCCTCACACAGGAAATCAGGCCACAGGCCCATTTCCCCAGCCTATACTAAAACATGAGCCCGCATCACTCCAATACAAACACCCAAATATACTGTATTACCGAGCCATACCACACACACACACAGACACACACGCCTACCCGGCTGGGCGGATGTGCATCAGTAACACCCAGACAACTCACAGCTCATGGATGAAGGTCACTTCACTATTGATTTAAAAAAGAAGAAAAAAAAACTATTATGTCGGGCAAAGAAGAGCTAAAAACACTCTGGAATTTCACAATTGCTAAACATGACTTATTTATTTGTTCCATTAATAGCATGTTGCTCACACTGAAGGTAATGTCTCACTTTTTACATCTTTTTATGTATACAAAAGTAACAAAAATATTATGTAAGCACTAAGTTGCACATTGTTTAATCTAAAACAATAATAATGATTATTGCTACAGGCAGGATCACCAACGGGTGACAAGAGAGGTATACATTAAGATCGAGCCATGGTTCCTTTCTGCACATTAAGTGCCCTATCTGGATACAAGAGCCATAATCTCATGACCTGTACTGCGCAACACACATTGCGCAGTACAGGTCATGAGATTATGGCTCTTGTATCCAGATAGGGCACTTAATGTGCAGAAAGGAACCATGGCTCGATCTTAATGTATCCCTCTCTTGGGCATCTGATTCACAATTTGGGTATAGATGCCATTATTTTATGACCAGTGCAGTGCACTATATGGGGAGTCATTTGAGAGTTAGCTCTAGTTTTAGATTCTATTCTCCCGTGCATTTCTGGAAAAAAATATAATATATTTTAAAAAAATATAACAAGGTTTACCCTCCGTAATGTCAAAACTACTAAAGGTAGAATAAAGGATGATAGTAATGTTTAATGGTGTGTAATTGTCTAGTTATGTCTTGGTAGGATAAAGACCCCAGGGCAACTCACATCTTGCCTTAAGTCCACGCTTACCACTTCTTTTCAGCAGTTTCAAAAGTGACTGCACTCTCTGTATTAGAGGTGTGCATATGTTATTGTGATGAATCACAACATTATCTACTTTCAGTTGCACTATATAATCAATATCTTCAGAGCTTCTACATATACACAGCTGCATACATTAAAAAAAAAAAAACATACAGACCTCTGCTTATGAGTTTGTATTGCTGCGTGTCTCTGGTTGGTTGCAGTCTGATCCCTGATCATCTGAGCTGCTTCTCTGTCATCTTACTTTTTAAGAAATGGATGGAAAAACAAAGAATGATTAAAATTAAAACTGCAGTTGTTTATCGACCCTTTTCTCTAAATCTGTACATGAGTAACCTTTATCTTTAAAAGGTTTTTGAATGTGCAGTTTTTTCTCCCTACACCCTGCATTTTATCCATCAGAATACTCAATATAGCTGTAATGTTTTCTTTTTTTAACCTAAAATCACATAAACATGAATGTCAGTCGAAGACTCTTATCATGGTGTATGTAGCAGTCTGTGGAAAAAGACATAATTCAATCCAATCTGATTATTAATCATCATTTGAAACTGACCTATTAAACTTTCCTTCATGTGACTTATGGGTGGACTGTTTCTGTGTTTGTAACGTGTGAAGAATAAGTGGGTTATACACAAAAAAGACTTTGTGGAAAAAAGGCTGTTAAAAAGTGAGTATTGGGCACACGTACGTGCATACAACAACACTTCTGCCGCGTATTGAGTAAATATCTTTCATGCTTATCCTATCCAGGTTACGGGGGTGGGGAGGTGAAACCATGCTGGACCGAAGTCCATCAAAGGGCACACACACACACACACGCACAATCAAACTCACATAAACAGTAACCCCGCTATGTAATTATCCCATTTCATAAATTTATCTTTACTAATTGAAGGTTATTCCTGATAAAGTGTTAAATAAAACAAGAGTATAAATAGATGTACTGTCTAGTGGATGCCTTTCTATATATATTTACTTTTTGAATGCTTTTCAACTCATTTCGTCAGTGTCAACAGTTCATCAGTTTTTCTTTTAGATTTAGCCTAATGATGTATACATATTACATATATATGTATATATACACACATATTATATATATATATGTATATGTCTTTATTTATTTGTTTGCATATACTCATTCTTATTTGAGTCTGAGTGCAGAAATATAGACTAATATTTGAATCCTCTTCCTAATTTCAACTTGGCAGTTAATAAGGTTAAGTTTCCCCTCTTCTATCTTGACTTCTTTTGCTGTGGAGGATTTTCAGCCCAATAACACACGTTCGTGCACTCGGTTCTATTGAGCGTGAATGATGTCACCCGTATCTAGTGGGACGCGCAATTGCTCAGTCTTCAGGGAGGGTTGGCGTGTGTGCTGCAGTAAACGACTCTTCAAAGACAGCCGGATTTTGCGCAACACTCGGCTCTCACCAGCTTCATAATATATTTGAGCTGGAGATAAATTTGCCTCTGTGCTGCTGCCTGCAACTGTAATTACACTCCCAGCGATGTGTTTTTACAGGCTGCTTAACAGAGGGAAATTATCTGCCCAAAACCAACCACAATTAATGATGCCACTTTGCTGGCATACTTGAGCAAAAACATTGTAATGACATTTAGCGGGAAATTGCCTTGCCTTGAAATATAAGAGAGTGAGGTTAGAAAAAGCGTGCGCCTCACTGCCTCTCAGTAAGTGGCTCATTCATTTCGTACAGCCCAGGAATGGTGTCAGTATCTGCTAGCAAAGCCATGGGGGATGTGCTCAGAAAATAGTTAAGAAATTCCTCTGTTTTCAAAGTGTTTGATTTTGCTGATCTATTCTTGCCGTTAACATAGTGCCATTTTATTTTTCAAAAGCAGTGGAGCCTGCAGAAAAAGTGTTGGAGTGACAGATTTGTCAAACTGAAATGTTTGACCTCAAATTATGGCAGATTTTCAACTGATTGTGTTTTACAGAATAGCAAATTTGTACAATTCTTTCAGTCATGTTGCCAAAACATAACAGGTAAACAATATATCAATTTACATAATTTAGATATAGTCTAAATAAAGTCAAATTTTCAATATTTATGTGCATTTTGTTTTTAGCTGAGTACTCTAAGTATGAGTGAACGGAAATCCATTCCATCCATTATCTGCCACTTGTCCCAAACGGGGTCGCGCTGGTGTCCAACCCAGCACACACAGGGCGAGGACGGGGGACGCACCCTGGACAGGTCGCCAGCCCATCGCAGGGAGGAGCAGGACGGGGACGGCACCTTGCTCAAGGGTACCTCAGGGCAACCCATTGGGAAGGGGTTCGAACCCCTGATCCGCCGATCATGTGGCCACCACCCTACCCACTAGGCCACTGCTGCCCCCGAATGGAAATCATTTAAAGATAACATAATTGTTCGAGTCTGGTAGAAACGAACTCCTTTAAAGTTTTACTGTTTTTGACAAAAAAAAAAAAAAAAAGAATGACATGATGACATACAAGACATGATATGAGTGGTAATGTTAGCAGGAACTAGGGATAAATAAGAATTTGATCTGTTTATCTTTACTATCTTTCTTGTTGTAAATTAAAGCCCTATAATCTACTATAACTTTTATTGGTCACTTTCTGGGTTAATTTTAACAGTAAAAATAACATGCTGATTCGTGTGTTACTAAGTGTGGAGAAATCGAGCCGTGCTGAGGTTGCCAAGCACCAGCGCATGTTGACGCAGACTGTTGGTGTGCATGTTGCTTAAAAACAATAGTTTTGGACGTTGCACGGTTTATTCAGTACAACCTTCATAACCAGTTATTTGTATTGGGCAAACTTGCCTACAAGACTTGCTAACAACTGTCAAGTTGTGATATTAAGTCAACTAGATTTGCTTATAACTTCCTTAACAATGTATACAGACAATGTGTTCTCTGCCTAAGCTTTAATGGTCTCTTTAACTCAACCTTAAACCACTGTGACATGTTAGAGCAAGCTGGCCGACATGATCCTGATGCGCCACTGTAGAACAGTTTCTTGTGGCTCTGAAGTGGGCAAATGGCAGTGGAATGACGACGCCTTTCAGCCGGAACAAGTGTTTGGCAGCCTGTGGCTGCACTATTAGCCCGTGCTAACAGTTTTATTATTAGAAAATAAACGGCGCAGCACACGATTCCGAGTAGTATTACCTCCTCACCATCTGTGTCTGACAGCTGTGAGCCTAAACTGAAATGACGGAATATATAGTCCCTAATTCTTTATAGCACTTCATCTTGTTAGGTTAGAAATAACCTGTTGTGCAACTCGGGGCAGCGGTGGCCTCGTGGTTAAGGCCTAGGCCCCAAGCTTGGAAGGTCATGGGTTCAAATCCCAGACCAGTTTGGTTTGGTACTACCGTGGCTCCCCTGGGTATGATCACCCACTGCTGTAAGGAGTACGTAGCGGTTAAAAGCAGAGGATGCATTTTGTGTGTGCTTTGCTGTGTATTCAAAATGACAAGTAGTCACTTTCGCTTTCACTTATCATAGTACCGTTAAGGTGGTAAGGAGGACAACAATTGTATAGCCATGGAAGTCAAGTCGACTTTATTTTTAGGGCATGTTTAAAAGATAGCAGGAGCTGTATAATACAATTAAATGAACCATGATAAAACAGGATAGAGTAAAATAAAATAAAAAAGGCTGAAGTAACTAGTTAAAAATTTACCAATAAAATTAATAAGACATTTAAACAGAAAACTAACAGATGAGATTTCAGGGCAGTACTCTGATTCTTTCAGTGGTTACACTATGCCCACATGTTCTCAAAAGTGTCATTTTAAGCTCCTGGACAGCAAGGGCCAAAGCTTTATTCTCATGACTGCATTACTTCCTTGCAACCCTAACCCTAACCCTAACCCTAACCCCGAAGGAGTTGAATGAATATCCCTTAAACATTATAGAGCCAAGATGATTTCTTTGGAAGATTCCAACAGATTAACCACATTCTGTAAATAAGATCACTTTCAGATAATGTGAAAATTATTTTTTTACTAGAACCATCCATTCAAACCAAGAACCAGGAGCCTTTAAGAAGTGTCTTGAGATCATGGAACAAAAAACAGGTTTACAGTTTAAGGGTTAAAATCCATTTTGTAAAGGATCCATGAAGGATGTCATTGCAGCAAGAGCTGCAGTGTTCAAGAATTAGACATGCGAGGCTCAGTCAGACAGTTGCTGGGGTCTGGCAGACACTGAGGTTAAGGCTTGGCAGGCCCTGGATGTGCAGGGAGTGGACAGCCTGTCTTCCTGTGGCATGAGGCCATCAACTTCATCATCATCATCATCATCATGGGTGAAGTCCCTTTGAACGAGATGCATCCCTTTTTCGCTCAGATGTTGTCTCATTTGAAATGCATTCCATTTTGGTCTGCAAACCCACACTCAGGACTGTGATTCTGCAATTAGAAGAGAAACTCCAGCAGCAAACCACAACAAATGATCACTTAGTTCCCACTGAAATTTACATCTGTTGCCGATTACTACCCTCAAACCCTAAAAGGTTCAAGAAAGCTCAATAAAACACATTTACAAAAAACAACAAGGAAAAAATATGGCGTCTCGCTGGCTGTAAAAGTTTTGTGGTTCATTTTTTTCCCTTGCTGAACAACCTTTTATAAGAGATGGTGCAGTTTGACATTTTATAGTTGTCATTGGAATGAATCATGTCGTTCTGTTATGAATGTGTGTGACCCAGAACAGGAATGACAAGGTTTTTTTTTTTTTGGTTTTTTTTTTAATAGTAAGGGTTTGAATTAGTGAGTGGTGGTTTTGAGCAAGAGGAAAAATGTGTTAGGGTGACACTCATTTTAGTTGGACATGGACAACTTTGAGCACTCGGTGTAGGTGGAACCGGAAAACCAGTAGTAGTAAATGACCTACAATGCCATTGCCGGAAACCCCCCCCAGCCTTACGCATCATGCATAATAACATTCTCCACAAGTTTCCCAATAACATAAGCCTTTTTCATTTAGAACCATACCAATATATCTGGGCCAGCATTAGCCCTCGAAGGATATATGTATCAGCGTCTAATATGTTGCAATTGAAATGAAACGGATGGGGACTCTGGGAAGGGAAGCCCATTGGTAACTGAATTAATTTACTTGCAGTCAGTCTTGCGTATCATTTTATTGTTTAATACAGTACTTGGTGTAGGAATGTTTTGATTAAAGTTAAATTCTTGTGTATTATTTTGCGTTTGTGCATTATAAACTGTAATGCAAAGCTGGCCTCGTGTCCGTCAAACTGCAACTGCGTGACTCTCTGCGTTGACAGACAATCTCCACTAAAACTCCAATGGTTTTGCAGGATGCACTATGACTCATTTTGAAGTAACACACAGTGCCTTGTGTATATGAGCATGTGTGAGTTGTTTTTCCTCCCAGTTCATCACATAGTGGTGCAGCGCTTTATTTAAACAGATAACCTGCTACTACAGGCCTACAGCGCAATCCCAATCAAGGAGCTCCTTTGTTGTTTCCAAAGTGCCTCCATAACAACCCCCAGCTCAGAAAGACGCCTCCAGAAATTAACCAACTTACTGCAGACTGTGCAGAATCCTCTCTCCCCAGTGGGGTGCTCCTTTTCTGGGAGAGAATTAATACCCCATCCACTCCCCACCCTCCAACTAACAGAACATGCTGGACGGAGGCTTTTTGTCTTTTTTTACTCTGTCTTCGCATGGCTCTGTGCATCTCTTTTTTATTGTGCAGACATGCAGGCAGGCAGCGTGAAGGACTCCGCCAATCCATCAGCATCTCTTTAGCATGCAGATATGCGTAGACCTCTCAGGAAGACGCTGAGGGAGAAAGAGCAAAGAAGCCGGATTTATGTTTTGCTCTCCGTCCGCCTACGGTCATTTATTACTGTTTTGTGATATGCCCTCTTAATTTTGATTTTGTTTCTGAGAATGTGTTCTGGAGTGAGCTTAGTGAAACCATCCGACTGCAGTGGATTATGAGTGTGTGTGTGTGTGTGTGTGTGTGTGTGTGTGTGTGTGTGTGTGCGTGTGCGTGTGCGTGTGCGTGTGTGTGTGTGTGTGTGTAGGGAAGTTATGATCCCAGTTTAATCATTTAGTCACAAAGTACCTAGTCTACAAACACATGCTAGCAAAGATCTGATAAAGGTGAGATGTGTGAAGCCATAAAGACAAACACACACACACTGTGCAGACACTCTTAGCCATACGTGTGTACAGAGCCCCAAAAAGTGTGAACTGATTTATTACAGTTAATGGTACATGCCCCTTTTAAATAGGTCCTTTTTCATATCAAAAACATTGATACGGCACTGTGCTAAAGTTTACTATCCACCACTCATGTCTTTAAATTTTGATGGGAATCATAAAAATACAGTTTTATGCCTGTTCAACTGTCACATTTTTGGGATATTGAATAAATTCTATTAAATAAATGGGAACAAATGTTTTACTGTGACAGACTACCAGATAATTCAGTATACTAATTCACTTCTAAAACTTATCATATGAATCTATGTTAAACATTTGTATCTGTAGACCAAGCTGAAAACAATACAAAAACAATACAGAAAGTTTGCACTCATAATGTTTCTGTCCTTAAATGATCTGCATTTTTATAATTGCAGACTCTTGAAATCTGGCAGCTCTTATATAAATCTGTAACTTAAACAATGCAAGATGCTATAATGTCATAATGAGTGTTGCCTGTGTGTCGATACCAGATTGAAAGACCTAAGAGAGCCTGAAGCGTTTCAGATTGAAGAGTCTTCGGAAACAGGGCTTGGTTAATTTAGGCACCACATATGTCAGAGAGGAGAGACACACTTTCATATACTTGTAATAACTAGAAGTGAGTAAATATTTCCAGTATTTCCTCATGGGGGTGCAGACCTACAGACTGCGGTGCTCCACACAATGTTGTCTCTTTTGTTACCCATTACCTGTTTGCATCACTGGCATGTGTTGACCAAAGAGCCTAGCACAAAGAAAATCAAGAGGCAGTACACACACACACAGAGACACGCGCGTGCCACCTCACATTGGACCGGAGTGCTTAGCACAGCTATCAAAGAGGTTTAGCAGCTCCAGCCAGCAAAGAGCTGCGGGCCAGTGAACAGAGAACACACACCCTCCACTCCCCGCATGACTCGTACGGCACTCTGGGCTGCAGGCAACCGGCCAGGGGGTTGGTGCAGCGAGCTTGTGTGTGCGTGTACGGGTGTGTACATGCACGTGCATGTGTGTGTGCGTAGGCAGAACTTCGGCTGTAGACAAACCTGGACGTGCAGTAAAAAAGGTGCTGCTGGAAATAAATGGCGTAAAGATTGTGTCTCATTATGTGTCCCTCACTGCTGTGCTACTTGGAAAATTTTGACTTTTTTCTCAACAACAGTTTAAGCACCAGTGTGGTACACGATGTGGTTTAATCAGTGCCATTCAGTTTGTAACTGAAATAAATAACTTGATTGTTCTTTGATGCTTTCATGGAAAAGTTTGAAATGTAGCAGGTCTTGTTGAGTCATGATAGTGAGCCTGACTGCATTTCTCATTCTATTCCACTGGCCTAAAGAGAGCACAAAAAGAACTCTCCCCACCTCCCATTAATCACGATGCAAACAAAGTAGATTAAAGAGGTATTGCAGAATTAATCTCACTGTAATGCAGGATTTCATTGTTAGTGTGCATGCGTGCGTGTGTGTGTGTGTGTGTGTGTGTGTGAGAGAGAGAGAGAGTGAGAGAGAGAGAGAGAGAGAGAGAGAGAGAGAGAGAGAACGAAAGAGGGAATGAGGTAGACAGAGAGAGACTGATATGGAAAGAAGAGAGAGCGGTGGAGAGAGATGGAAAGAATGAAACTGAGGGAGAGAGAGAGAGAGAGAGAGAGAGAGAGAGAGAGAGAGAGAGAGAGAGTCAATGTTGAAGATGGATGCTAAATTACTTTGTCTACAGAGTGATGGACAGGGAGTGTGTTCCACCTTAAAGCATTCTCTATTGTGTCTGGTGTGCGTAAAGGCTTGTTCTGGCAACAGAGACTGGACTTCACACAGAGTGTAGAGGGGCTATTATCCTGGAAACTGGCAGTGCACACAGTGTGTGTGTGTGTGTGTGTGTGTGTGTGTGTGTGTGTAAACCTCCGTACCTCAATGCTACATTTCCAGTGTTCAGTGATCAGAGGCAGTCTTAAAGAGCCAAACACACTCAACACTCATGATAGCTCTGCTTTTTTCTGGCTCAGTGCCAAGAGCCAAGCGCCCTGTACAGTGAATGCGAATATGATCTGTGAATTTCTCTCTCTCTCTCTCTCTCTCTCTCTCTCTCTGTCTCTCTCTCTCTCTCTCTCTCCCTCTCTCTCTCTCTCTCTCTCCTCTCCCTCCCTCTCCTCTCTCTCTCTCTATCTCTCTCTCCCCCTCCTCTCTCTCTCTCTCTCTCTCTCTCTCTCTCTCCTCTCAACTCTCTCTCTCTCTCTCTCTCTCTCTCTCTCTCTCCCTCTCTCTCTCTCTCTCTCTCTCTCTCTCTCTCTCTCTTTCTCAATCTGTCTGTCACTTTTTCTTTTCTTTCTTTCTTCCTCTCTGTTTCATTTCTGCACTGACTCCTCAGTATGTCTGTAAGCTCATATTTACTGTAGTAAAAAGTCCTCCATTGCTGACTCCCTTCTGCATCACACCACGCTCACACTTTAAAATAGGCCTTCCTTTTAAGAGTGCCCTCAGTGCCCTATAATCCACTTTAAGTGTATTGTTCCAGCCTGTGCCAGAGAGGGCAGGGATAATAGGGGTCAGGTAAGAGCCCTTAGGCTTTCACTGAGAGATGTGAGATTTTTTCTGTTTCTTTCAGAATGATTTGTCCCCAGAAATTGTTGCAGTCATGTCAAAACCTTATAACTACATTTTTCCGTTATTTTTATTAATTTTAACCTTTTCTGAACCTTCAAGTTGTGTGAACAATTTTGGCCAAATAGACCAATAAGAAGGGAAAAAAAAGCATATCACAACCCGAGAAGCGAAAAAGGGCAAGAGTCAATAGAGACTTCAAAGCTCTACCGGTTACTCCTTCCATCTCTTTCCTCTCGTTCCGTCTTACAAGGTCAGAGTGAACTGTGCCCCACTGTGTGAAGAGACTGATCTCTCTCTCTCTCTCTCTCTCTCTCTCTCTCTCTCTCTCTCTCTCAGCTCTCTCTCTCTCCCACTCTCTCTCTCTCACCCCCTCTCTCTCTCTCTCTCTCTCCTCTCTCTCTTCTTCTGTGCTGTAGTTTGACGTAGAGGGGCCGACTCCATGGTTATGATATATCAGGCTGCTCCATCCCGGGCAGCTTTATAACTATAATTTCTCTGGCTCTCAACTGAGACCCAAATTGTTCTTGAAGAAAATAAAGACAGATCCAGCTAGTTACAGCTGCAATGAAGCCTCCGCCGTGCTGAACACAAGGACTTTTCTGTCATGCTTCAGCCCACGTTATATCTGCTACATTTCTTTTAACTCTCCCTTTGCGCGATTTATTTATTTATTAGTTACTCTGAACAAGATACTTAGTATTTCAGACAGCTACTTAACTGACATTCGATTTAATTAGATGGCTTTATGCGTAAATAAAATATTCTGAACGTGCGCCCAGGAAAATGTTATTACTTAAATGGACTTTGCAAGACAAAGACTTTGGTATTATCATAATTAAAAAGCGAAACACGCCATATGGCGGGAGGTTGCATGTAAACAATGGTCTGAAAGCTTTTAGGTGCACAGAAATACTGCGTTTGTCCCTAAGATGCTATTCGTTAACCTCGTTTATTTTGCACAGTCATGTGCATCGTTAGAAAGAGGGAACTGGAGAAAGAGAGAGAGAGAGAAGAGAAAGAAGAGAGAGAGAGAAGCGAAGAGAGAGAGAGAGAGAGAGAGAGAGAGACATGTAGATCATGCTGATATTGACCCCCAGTATTGTTAGCATCCTCTCTTCCATTGGAATGAAAGTTAAAAGGACACTCCCAATTAGGTTTCCTCACTCCTGTGCTTCTTTGTGTTTGGTGTCTTTATAAGCCAGGTTCAAAGTCAGGTTCACATTTCAAAAAATGCTGACCTTCACTTGGTTGCTATAAAGGCCACTGTAAGAAATGATTTAACATTCTTATTCTTAGAAATAATAGTACATTTTCAAAAGTGCCATTTACTTCTTAGTGCAAACTCAAAGATTTGCAAAAACACTCCACCCATTTGTTTTTAATGTCACAAAAACCAACACCTTATCATCCAATTACGCTGCTGAGCCCATGTATTTATGTTGTATTAAGTTACAAGGACTGTTTCAGCACTTTGAATGAGGTTCAGTTCATGACAGCCAGCTAGAACAGAGGTCATTTAAATACATCATCTTTTTGTTGCATAAAACTCACACAAGTTGTAAGTGCAGAATACAACAAAATTATTTGTAAGACGCAAACCATTAAGCAGTTTTAATGTGGTACATCAGGAGCCAGAGACTTGTTACCTAGGTCACAAGGCCAGTGGATATGATAAATGCATGTGAAATGAAAAGATGTTTGAGCTATTTGCCAACGAACTGTTTCATTTCAAACTAGACGCTGTGGGGTTAAGTTGAGCTCGATTAAACATTCACACACCACCAGTGCTGCAGGACTCCCCGTCCTACCCGTGTGCCTCTTTACATACTCTTGCACACCCAGTGTACTCAAACACTTTCAGCTCCTCCCTCTCCCCCCTGCTGTGTCCTTCCCGTCTCTATCTCTGTGCTGTAGACCACAGATCAGGGTCTCGGGATGGGACCTGCTCCGGCCCACTCTGGCCCCCTGCTGCAGACAGAAATAGCCCCCACGTGGGCTCCATGCTGGAGATCCATTCCTCCGGCAGGAAACTGTTATATGGTTACAGTTATTTTTGCTGTCTGTCTGGCCAGAGTTTTTGCGGCGCGCTCCAGCGAAAGGATCAATAGTTGTCATAAAAAGCCCGGCCTGCGTCACCCAGCTGTGCCCTCATGCCCCTAGAGATGGTTTGTATGTGTGTGTGTGTTGTGTGTGTGTGTGTGTGTGTGTGTGTGTGTGTGTGTGTGTGTGTGTTTGTGTGTGTATGTGTGTGTGTGTGTTTGTGCCTCTGTGCACTGTATGAGTGCCTATAGTCTTAACCCTTGGACAATTGGTCTATTAACTGCAAAGTTTTAAACACCGTTATACAATTCATTACTGGTCTAGTGAAAGGGTATGTTTGATCTCTGATGATAAAGTGAAAATTCTTCTCATTGTGAAACACAGCACAACACAACAAAGTTCAGCCTTTGCATTTCACCCATACAGCAGGGGGCAGCAATTGAAAGTATCCAGGAAGCAGTGACAGGGATGGTACCTTGCTCAAGGGTACCTCAGGGTAACCCACTGAGGGAATCGAACCCACAGTCTTCCCATCCAGGGCCAACTCCCTAACCACAAGGCCACCATATATGATGAAGTCAACTGAACTATTTTTATTTTATAACTACTTATGTTCATTTAATGGCCTATTAATGAAGATGTGACACCCATCTACGTATATTAGGATAAATCTGTCTTCACTGGTGAAACAGTAAGTGAAACAGTAAGTGAAACAGTAAGTAAGTCATCTAGTGTTTGATTGGAATTGGTTTATACTCATAGAGGAGATGAGGTCTCCCAAAGGCCAAAAAATGAGCCCTTCTTTCCACAGCTTACCGTTATGACATCACACTTTTGTAATCTTTTGCTCTTTCAAAGAAATGCAGGGGTGTGTGGCTTTGAAAAAGACTTTTCCTTTGAAGAGTACTGAGGAACTCGTTTCAAGTAGTTGATATGTGTCATATATGACTACATGCTGTTCATACATAAACCAGGATTCAATGACCTGCCTAACCTAAATGACTCCTGTCTTCCTGCCTTTATCAGCTGTAAATCAGAGCTTTTGGGTCGATTTACTTCACTGATTCAACTTGTTGGCCTTCTTACCCCTAACTACAATTTTAAATGTTTGGCTTTCAGTACCAAAGGCAGTACTTTTTTTTTTTAGGCAGTATAATTTAAGATTCATGAAAGTGATAGTAAACAACAGAAAATTATTACAAAATCAAATCACGATTGTCAAGCATATTCGATATTATTCAATGGAAGGCAGTCAGTTTGAACAAACAGGAGCACTGTTAATAAACGAGCAGCCTACTTGTAAAATATTTTACCGTGATTTTAAATGTGCCTAAATATAAAATAATAATAATAATAATAATGTTTCTTTTTTTAATTTCTTTTTTTCACAGCTGTAAACCTTAGTTATTGACCAAACATATATTTTTTTTCTGTGGTTTTTGCTATTTACACACCTCTATTTTTTTCTTCTTTTTGTAGCTCTAATTGTAAGAGGCTTGGGTCTTTTCGACATTTTTAACCTTGATAAAATCTATGAAAAGGAACTGTAAAGCAACACCGATGGCCTCCAACATGACTTTGTACTGAAAGATGAGGCACAATGCAGTAAAAAGTTGCATAACAGCAATGTACTTATTTTTCCATATGGCAAATTAGTGTAACACATTAGCTAATAATTTAATATCAGTATTATATTCCAATATAAGTTTTTGTACATACATATCATATGAATGTCTATGTAACTGTGTGTGCTGCCTAAACCATCCGATTGCAGGATCTGTGTTATGAATATGTCATGAATATGAACAGGGCATCATAGGAATGGAAAATATTACTAGTTCACTTGAATCATGTATAACTTTGTTGTAAGTGTTAATTTAACAATTAATGTAACCAGATGCTTTTCAAGTCATATGACTGCGTCTATCGGTTTGATCATGACATTTTGATACAATGCTGCAGGCAGCTGTACTGTCTGCCTTCTTCAAAGCACAGCCATGAATAAGGAAATGGCTTTTAAATGGCATTTACAGTGATTTCTAGTTAGTACAAATATAAAATAATACATAAGTAACTTAACTGATCAATTACATTATTAGTTGTATTGACTAATAATAGTTCCATTACAGTTTCTGATAATAAATAATTAAATGGAACTCTCCAACACTACTTATTTCCAAACTATAAATTATTTGTGATGAAAAATGGAGGCCATAGCGCGGTTTTATCAATACACCCCACAGCATTTAAAAGTGGAGACTGTAATAATTAAATAAATACAAAAATATATACATAACTATGCTTTTAAAGTGTTAATCAGAGTGTATAGTTATTTTTTCCCCCTCTGTCTCTAATGTGTGCTGGCCAGATGTTATGTAAGACTAGGTGGACTCTTCACCTCCTCTTTTTGCATAAATCCTCACCCCCAGCCTCCCACACAGCCTCTGGAAACCCATCTTCACACGGTATAAAACATTTATAGCCAAGGGTTCCAATGAGACAGGGACGATGGATAGGGAAAAAGATTAACATAAATAGAATAATGGCTGCAAAGTAAAAAATGTAAAAGGATGTGAAAAGCAGTTTTGGACGATATTTCTTTTGAATTCAAGGTATATCATTTTGTTTTGTCCATTTGCTAAAGTGAATTATTTGGTTGATACTATGAAACTGAGGTAATTATGGATGTGAGGAACCTATAATTTCAGATAACATCAACACTTGCTCATCTTTAAAAAGTGCTCAGAAATGGGAGAAACGCTGCTGATTGGGAGGATAAAAGGGTGTGCACTCCAGAAAACTGTAGTTCTTTTTCCATCAGCTATACATCACTGCATTAGTGGTAAAAACATTGTTAATTTGGCATTAGTGTAACACTAATATCTCTTTAACACTTTAAAATTATGACAGCAAATACCATGTCTGGTCTAAACAGGTCACAAAGGTTAAAAAGATTAATTTCCTCATTTTTTCCAGATGGTTTGTTTGATGGGCAGCGGTGGCCCCTAGTGGTTGGCGTCGACCATGATCGGATCGAGTTTGAACCCTTCCCAATTTGTTGCCCTAAGATTTTCCCTTGAGCAGAGTACCATCTCCTTCACGCTCACTCCCACTGCTGATGGGCTGGCGACCTGTCAGTGTCCCCACGTCGCCGCCTGTGTGCGCTGGGTTGGATGCCAGCACTCCCCCGCGACAGTTTGGGACAAGCGGCAGATAATGGATGGATGGTTTGTTTGATTCAGTGAGGCAGTTTCTCACACAGTTAACCATAACTAACAGTGAACTCCATGTTTAACTTGCAACTGTGTTCTTACATCTGCTTCTCATATTTCATACTCTTATTTCTTCAGCACCGCTCCAGGCGGGGTATTGCCATGGGGGGTGAGGACACTGGCTGACTGATTGGCATATTGTGGTGTAACTTTGCACTCCAGTCCTAAAGCAACTCATGTGTGCCTGCAAAATTAAACCACGGGGCCACTGCAGAAACTGAACTAACCACATTTTTTTTCAACAAGTTCTTACCAGACCAGGCGTCATTTATTATTACAAGTAATAATGAGGCTAGGTTGGAGAAGACCCCAACGTAAATAATCCTCCATGTTGGCAACAACAAACAAATTATGCACTCACAAAAGTCCTGCATACTGTTCTGCAGCAGAAAAGTAGATAGCTGCCACGGTTGGTGGCAATGGGGTGATTTGTGTGCTGCTGTGGTTGCTAAGATGATAGCATAGCCATACAAACACTGGTTTAAATAAAAACATGGTACAGGACCTATCCTCTACTGATGGAGCCACGTGCAGAGTCAGAAGTAGTTTAGCAACAGTTTGTCTTTAAATAAATTGTTGCATATAGATCTAAAGTTTTAAAGATTCAGCGCAAGATTAAGATTTAAGGATAAGTAGAAAGTCAAGAAATGGGGTAAAACTGCACTTTTAACATTAATTCAATTAAATGTTCGATGTCAATTGATTTTCAAAAGATGTGTTCTAAAATAAAAGCAGTAATGGCTTTAGTGTAAACAAACAAACAAACAAACAATATATATATAATTTTTTTGTTTGTTTGTTTCTTTATATATATATATATATATATATATATATATATATATATATATGCATCAGTAAAATAAGCCACTGTTAACCCACAGAAAAAGACTCTTAAAACTTTCTATAAAAGTTCCTGTTATAGTCATGTTCAATTCAACAAACTGGACTCTACATTAAAATGGGCAGAATGTTTATTTATAGCATGCATTATTAAAATGTGCTCTTTGTAACTTACTACTACATAGTAGCAATGGATTGTGTCATTCCTGAACAATATTTTAACTTTAGTATGACCATAAATGACCTTTTAATCCTTTAAGACACTTTATCTTCTCATAACGCTCCATACGTGAGACCTACATTTCAAGTGTCTTTTGCCTTGGACGTCCACTTCAAAGCAGCAGTTCAATGTATTTATGCTGAATCATAGTTGAGATACAAAGCTTTTCCCATAAGTACAAGCGTATGTAACTCTTGTAGATGGTGGGTGATCGTGTAATGCTTGTTGACAGTCGCACCTATGGCGATGTGATTTCCTGGAACTCACAGTTTGAGTTATGTGTGCAAGGGAGAGGGAGGCAGTCGTACTTTATGTGTGAAAGCACTCCTAGTGGAGTGTGAATGTGTGTGTGTGCGAGGCACAGTTGCTTCTGACAGATGTGTGAAAGGATGTGGTTGAGGCTGTAGACGGGGTGCTCTCTCTCTCTCTCTCTCTCTCTCTCTCTTTCTCTCTCTCTCTCTTTCTCTCTCTCTCTCTCTCTCTCTCTCTCCTCTCTCTCTCTCTCTCTCTCTCTCTCTCTCACCCTCTCATTCTCATTCTTTCTCCAGATATGGCAGCTGTGTTGCCTCAGAATAACACTATGAAATCATTACAGCTTCATTACAACCACCATCGGACTCTGAAAGGTAAATAAAATAGCATCAGCATGCCTCTTCTGAAAAGAGTCAATTGAAGAGAGATTCTTGTGTTGGCATATAATAAAGTAATTAATTAAAAGCAAACAACCAAGCACATCAAATTCACATGTGTACACACACCTTACACACACATGCACACACACACACATGCTGCGCTATGCACCTGCGTGTACATACAAACACACACATACACGCACATGCATTACCCCACCTACGCTGAAGATAGCAGGCGACCTGGTCAACCGCATCCTATGATATTCTCTGAATGCTGAATCTGAATCTCTAGTTTCAATGGCATAGGCCTCAACTAGAGTGATCATAATCATGGTCATGCCTCAATATTGTTTCAGAAAACAGTACACAAGCAGTGAGGCCAACACTACAACAGCATGCTACTATTAGTGGCAACAAGTACAACCAAGTGGCACTGACAGATTAGCTTTGATGTTACTGACAGATAACAACAACTTAGTTTAACTGAATGTCAATTGAATCTACATTTACATTTACTGTTTCTCTTTTTTCCAGAATAGTTTGCATGCAGCATTTAGTATGATCATTTTGAAAGAAATGCAAAAGAAATCTTCTAGTGGCCTGGTTTCTGTGTATAATGTGTGAAAAGCCAACTTTGGTGTAATTTTGAGAGAAGTAGAACAAAAAATGTAACCATAAATGATAAGTTATGTCAGGTTAACAGATGTGTGAAAATAGAAGTACTCATCATGTTCACTTTTTATTTTGCTTAGTGTTTATTTGCTGAATTGAAATATTTAGGAAATAAAAGTAAAATAATGTATATATATTTAACCTTTTTTTCACAAAATGTGCATTTTAACAATTAAATATAAATACATACTACATTTTTTCTCTGTGGTGGACATGTTAACTCATTAATAAAATCAGTAAAACACATTGGACTGGAGGTGTGGGACATAACGAATCAGAAGGCATGGCTCATTCTCTTTTCTTTAATGCAATTAATTTAATTAAATGCATTTAGTGTAAAATATTTTTTAATACAGGAAAAGAGAAGGACCTAGCAGCATATATTTTTTTAAACATCATCCCCTTTTCTACCTCTTCAAAATGTTTAATCTTATTAATAAATAAATAAATACATACATACATACATACTGTGAAAGAAAAGAAAAATAGAAACATTTTCAGTGGGTGCATTTGGTTGTGGTTTCACAGCTTCTGCTGATCTCTTATACACCAGGTCCAGAAAGTCACGATAGCAAACCTGTTAAGTCGGTCTTTCCTCATGGATGCGCAGTGGTAGAAATGTGAGGCACTAAGGGGGAAGGCTTCTCCGCTGTAGTTTCAACCTGGTATTGTGAATTGATTTCAAATCCAGAGACTGAAGATGCCAAGGCTCATTAAAGCAGCTGTAAATGTATTTATGGAGTGCTACAGGAGTCATGCCTGTGATCGGAACCATAAGAGAGAGATATCGCATTCCATGTGTGTGTCAGAGATGGTCACACAGACATAAACACTTTATTTATTCATTTACTTCATTTATAATTAGTCACAATCACTACTAGAGTGCTGATTCTTTTTGTCTGCCAGCTTTTGGTTTATAGTACTGGGCAATGCATTAACACACCAGTCTTTTGGGGCAGCAGTGGCCTAGTTGATTGGATCAGTTGATTGTGGGTTCGATTCCCTCACCAGTAGGTCACCCTGAGGTATCTTTGAGCAAGGTACTGTCCTAAGTGACTGCTCTAGAGAGCGCATTCAATAGCTGCCCCTGTCACGTGTGTGTATGGTCAAGCGCAGCAGAGGTTGAATTTCGTTGTGTTGTGCTGTGCTGCGTTTCACAATGACAGAATAGTCACTTTCAACTTTCACTTTGCACTTCTTTTTTCAGTGCAAAGAGAGTAACCTGCTTGTTTACATGCCTTTGGATTCTGATTTACTGCTTCCAATATGCACTTTCATCGTTTTGCATGTTTTCAGTTTGATGCCTGCTTTTCCTGGACAAACTCCTCACCAAGCAGGGGTGAGCCGACACCTGTACAAGCAAATATTAGAGCAGAGAAGTATCCAGAGCTGCCAATGACAAATGAGCAACCTCTGAGGACTCCAAACTGTCTTTTCAATTCTACATTACAATCTATCACTGGAAATGAATGCGCCACTCCTCGAAATGAATAACTGTACAACTAAATTATCTGTACTTGTTTAGCTCACGGTGCTGAATCTGTAGTGGAAGCCCTTCTCCTTTCCACGCTAGAATGATGGTCCTAGCGGAAGAGAATGGGCTAAAAAGCCCCATTCTTCTTCTCACTTTCAATATTCAATGAGAGTGCTAATTGCAATGAGCATCAAGCAGGGGGGAAATAAGGGCGACAAATGCTCTTTAGGGGATGAGGAACAGCAGGGGAGAGAGAGAGAGAGAGAGAGAGAGAGAGAGAGAGAGAGAGAGAGAGATTGTATTAGGATTGGGTGTATCCTCAGGAAGTTCCTCTCTGCGTTGGCCATGAGCACATCTCAGCTTTCGTCATTAACTATGCTGTGTGCCCCCCCCCCCCCAAAAAAAAGCACGTTTTCTACATTTCTTTTGTTCTTTTTTCATCAGAGTTGCCATATTATTGTTAAAAAAAGAAAGAAAAGATTGATGTTGAAAACAGAGTTTAAGCATAAAATATAGTTGTGTATGAAGGCCTGAGCGCTCTTTGACCATGAAGCATCGCTGCTATCTATCTTTGTTCCCTTTGTTCTCTCCCTTTGTTCCTGTCCTTTACTTTGCACTTTTGGATTCTGATGCACCTCTTTGCTGGGAACATGCCTTTCTGTGACATTGGGGCATGCAGTTTGCTAGTTGGCCACACGAGGCAGCCCAGTAGAACGTCCTCCCATCCACACTGCACCTGTCTGCAGCCCACCTCATCTGACCTTACAGCACCACAATCCCCTGAAATAATGCTGATTTACCTCCCTGCCATTAATCATAAAGCAACTCCAAAACACAGTCATAAGCACTCTGTCCTTTCATTTGAGCATGCTCCTGTTTCCCTCCACACTTTCCCCTTTTTGGAATAATTAGTAACATTTTTGACTGCTTAAGTGTGGCCGAAAATTAAGTTTGATTATTTGATATGTATATAGAAAATACAATGCCTAATTTATATACTTTCATTTTCCTGTTTGTATTCAGGTCTTATATTGTTAGGGATTAGGGATAAGTCCTGATCATGGCTCAAAATGATTTACTTTTGTTTCCCTTGCATCTACTTATCTATCTATGTGTTTATTTATTAAATGAGCCTGGTGTGAACATTTATTTATTTACTTATTTATTATTTAACATTTGTTATTAATTTAACTGTATCATTCTCATATTTTGTTAATATAATTTTAGAACAACAGCAATAATAATAATAATAATAATAATAATAATAATAATAATAATAATAATAATATGACTGGATACATAATGCAACAATGTTATTTTTGGGTTAATTATTTATTCGGTTATTAATAATTCTGAATTAAAATGTGCAGTTAAGTGTCTTCTTTTGAGGATGTGTAATTATGGCTGCTCAACCTTTTGCATGCAAGATGTCTTTTGTGTGGCCCCTAAGACCTTCCATGCTTTTGCTATAAAGAGACGGAAGAAATAGTCTGTTTTAGCATTTTGCTTAAATGGATTCTCCTTGCCCTAAATCAGACCTTGTCCTAATAATGAGTGATGTGCTGGGTGCCTGTTGCTCGGCACATCACTTGCTGGATGTATCATGTTCTTAAAGGGTAAAGTGGTTAGTGGATTGGCCTCCGGCATGCTGTGCATCTCCATGGCACTGTAGGTCCTGGGTGTCAGTAACACTGTTTTAAATGCCTATAAATAGGTGAAGCTATTAAAGTGTGTTTTTGCAGCGGGAGTGGAGCAATGCCTCAGTGATGGGCTGCACAAGGATGGGCTTGCTCACTCTGCCACTCAGTGAGGTGAAAAATTCAGTGCTCCACACTCAACTTTGGGGTCATACTGAAGCTGAGTTTAGCAGCATGAAACTTAAAGAATTTTTTTTATTATTTCTCTTTTCTTTTACAATCACATGGAGGCATTATGCTGTTGATAAAGTAAATCAGACGTTTGTCTTTTTTGTGATTTCATCCTAAATACAGTAGCAAAGTCGTACAAACTACCAGGAGTTCACATTAGCTTTCTGAGCACATCAGATTACATGTTGAAAGGATTGACAATAAGTGCTATTCCAGTAGACACGCATAGCTGGGTAATACTGTTTTTCATTCGCTAATTAAAGTGAAACACAAGACAGGGCTCTTTCAATTGGACACACGGCTCACAGAAACATTAGCTCCCTCGCGGCTAGGAGCCCCCAGTAACTAAGATTCCAGTCCTGACAAGTCCCCGGTGTTGGGGCTGCTGTGTCCGTTCATCTGTCAAAAAGTCTGAAATGTGAGAAGCGTCTGTAAAGTGCCTGTCTGCATCTCCTCTATTCAGTTTGGACCTGATCCACTGCTCCGGGGATAGCGTTGATTTCTGTCCCCCCTTGGGTCTGATTGAGTGTGGGACCACCAAATGCTGTTCTAGGGGCTTGGCTGAGATTTTTACAACTGAATACCTCACTTTGGAATAGAAGCTTTGCAAAGAAGAGGAGACATTGTGGACTAGAGCCTGTAATGGGAGGCCACAAGAAAAATGGCAACGGCATTTCTGAGCTGACCTTGGTGGGTCCGGGCAAAAGCCTTGTCAGCACAAGTGAGGGATGAAGGATTATAGGTGTATGTGTACATAGGGGTGGGGGTGGGCATAACTCGGACTTTTGCACAGGGCAAGAACCCATCCTCCTCCCTCCCCTGCTCCTCACAGTCCTCTTACTCCCCAATCAGTCCACTGACAGCCCTCATTCCCCCTGTCTGAAGGAAAGGGGTTTTTAAGAATAAACAACTTCCTGCTGGCCACAAGCAAGGCTGCGGGGGAGGAAGGGGCTGCTCCGTTTATCTCCTCCTGCAGGGCTCCATTAGGAGAGCATGAAAGCCTCGGCACCTCCATGCTTTTTTACGAGCTTCTCCGCCGCAGGCTTGGCACGCGCACCCCTCAGAGTCCACATCCCTGCATCCTGCCATGGCAGGACCATAAAGGAAGGCCATCGTAAAAGACGCAGCGGTCGCCCGGCAGCGTCTGACAGGTCACTGGGACAGGAAACCTAGTGGTGCACAGCTTCTTATTCATCTTGGGTAAATGTTGGCCTACTAAAGCAAGGGCCTCTCATAGCAAACTGGGCTTTGTCCCAAACCAGTCATGTGGATCCCTGTCTCCTGGTTTTGTAACAAGACCTTCTCGTCTCCCCACTGATCCCGCTTCTTCCTCTGCCAGCACTCTCTGCCACCCTCGACTCCCTCCTTGCCCTCATGTTGGACTATGCTAAGTGAAGGGTCCCCATCTCCCACACAGGATAGAGATTGCTTCCTGCCTCCTGACTTGAAGCTAAGCTTCAATCCTTGGCAGATATATGGGTCATAGTGTTTGTTCAGACCATGAAGCTATTTGGCCTTTCAGAGGAAACCCTGGAAAGGGATATCATTGTTTGCACAGATACTGGGTTCCTTCAGGGGGGCACATGCAAGAATGGCTGCTTTCACCATTAGCAAGGCTTTGGTTTGTGAAGGAAACAAGCTAATCTATTTGCCCCATGCGATGTTGCTGAAACAAAACCGATTCACTGCTGGCTCTGAGCATTTGACTCAATAGCACTCCAATATCTAATAATTCCACTAAGTGAGCTGCTTAAATCTTCATTGAGTTTGTCGGCTCAGGTTTGCGGCTGGCCCAGAGGGTCTGCCGAATGTTATTAAGCCATACCCTGATGTCTCAGCTAGCGCAATGAATTAATTGGAGCAGGTTAAACGTAGATCGCCCGAATAGCAGAGACAGCTTTCGACACAATGAGAGCATGGTGAGGAGAGAAGTGCATCTGCTGTTCAGTACAGCACCAATACAACCCAGCCTTCTTTAACCCTTCATGAGTCATAAGAGTAATTAGGACAAGCTGTAGCGAGTGAGATCCAAGCTGAGATGTGAAGAATAAAAATAAAAATGAGAGAGAAAGGAAGGCTACTACAATTAGTGCACGTAAAGTTGACTTGCTACAAAAAGCAGTTTGAGTGATTACTCAGCAATTATCATATTGTCACCCACCATTGAAGAGATGGGGAAACTGGAGGAGTTTCATGATCTCTACGTTTCATCCTACAACCCCCCCCCCCCCACACCCCCCTTTTCCTTATAGCCCCATCAGTGGTGTCCCTCGAGACTAACCGTGTGGTATATAACTAGCCTTTTTAAGTTTGCTAAGTAAGTGGGTCATGCATATAGAAGGAGATATATGTTAAAGGTAGCATTTAGCTTCAGAGAAGAAAGCTTTTTTACTCTGAATTTCATAATTGTCCTTGATGTTTCAGATGTTGCAGGTGTTTGTCTCTTACAAGCTGTGCCCCATTCACCACAAACCATTCCTTTCCACTGTGAAAAAAAAAAACAAAAAATGTCAGATTTTTTGGGGTTTGCACTTCATAGGTGGGGCTTCTCTGTTTCTGCGTTCTTTTGCTCTTTTTCAGATGCACTCACTCTCTCACTCACTCTCTCACTCACTCACTCACTCTCACACACACATACACACACGGTCTGTGGGAGAACCCATTGGTGCAGCACTAGGCCTTTGATTGCCACTCTGACATCACTTCTCCCACATCAAAAATGAGCAGCTCCAGAATCTGCTACTGCAAGTTACACACTTAAACGCATACGTACGCTCAGGCACACGCTCACACCGGAAGGATAGGGAAAGATTTCTCAACCAAGACTTATCAATACCTGAAGCTACCCTGAAAATGAGCATGACACTTGTTTTCTTCTTTTTCACTTTAGATCTTCAGTCTTGTTTCTTGTTTCAGTTCAGTTCAAACAAGACAGAAGTCAGACTGCTGTGTTATCTGGCAATCTGTTGTTCTTGTTTTTCAGCTTTTTGCACATATTGTCACTGAAAAGAAAAAAAAAAAACGAACATAACCATCTTCTGAAATAAACGAAACCAGAGCTAGAGAAAACCTTTGTCCATTTCAGACATGAGCAAGAAAGAACAGTCATTTTTCTTGTGGATTGTTTACAATAAGGCTAAAATGACATTCCTGTAATCTTGTGCATATCCAACCGCACTGTGTAGGATGGTGCAGTGCTGCTCGTTCCCACCCGGTCAGTGACTTATTCCCACATGCTTAAACAGACACTCCTCTTACAGTATACGATGTGTCATAAGCATGTACTCCCACTAAACAGCCTTGGAACTATGCTGCACTTTAGCTGCTCAACTATATTGAAAATTCTCATTGCTCTTTGGAGAATTTATCGAGCTGTGTGGATGCTGATATGCAATAACACTTTTATTTTACACTGCGTGTTGGCTGTCGCACGTCTGTTGACAAAGTCATTGCTGATAATCTAACATTCAGTTCACCTCTCCGGGTTCCGCGTTTGCCTACAGCATAGAGGGAATCTATTTCTCACAGCTCACTCTGTGTTGCACCTCCATGAGTGATTGTGAGAGGTGTGCTTGTATGTGAGGAGCCTGAGTGGTATCAATGCAGTGACCTTCTGCCACCCACAGTCAGAGGAAGTGATGCAATCGCGGCCTCATCTGCTCAAAGCTCTCCTTCGCGTGGTTAGAGCCGCAGCGAAACAGCGAGAAAAACAGCGTGCTCTCACAACGTTTATCATGGTTTCGGCAATGCCTTGTGCCAAAGCATGGAAGATAGAGAGGAAGAGAGAAACAGAGAAAAAAAGAGAGAAGAACGTATCCATTTTTTCAAAAAATTGTGATATTTATTTTAAAAAAATAAACAAATCAAAAAACAAATTCCATGAATACTACATGAAAATGTATAATTTCAACGCAGCAGCTGTCATTTTCTCTGGACACGGCAGCAAATGGGCAAAAATAAATGTGCCAAGATTATTTTGAATACAATCTGTTTAAAATGTGAAATGAAATAACTCATTTCATAGAAGGAAAAAAAAAACCTATTTTCTTCCTTTTTGATAGAAAACAAGTTTAATTTGATATGTTAAATTCATCACTACTGAAAGAGCCTGTTTTCATGATGTTACATAAAAAAGAACATTTGTAGGTATACTATGATTCAGTTTGCAGCAAGTTAGCTCCACCTTTCAAGATGGAATGTTTCAGCCTGGGCTGCTTTTTGAATCAGGTGCATTACAGGGAGGCTGATTAGAAAAAATATAAATTACATACATAGCCCTTAGTCGGTCATAATCAGCCAAGACACAGAAAGAAGAACAAGTTGTTTAATTAACGGATTTACTAAAGATGGTAAATAATGTTTTGGAAACATAAACCCAAAAATGCCACAAGAGCACTGTGGGCCCTTTTAAAATGCTCTATAGGCTTTTCTTTTGGTATCATATTTATTTATTTGTTTGTTTATTTCTTTATCTATTTCCTATTTTTGAAGTTAAAATGTAGACATTTGCAGCTTCCTTTAAGCTCAAATATTAATCCCAAATGATTTGATCAAAATGAATTAAAATTGCATGTGTATTACCACCTCTCCACTTTCTCTTCTCATGCATTTCAAATTTGTCAAAGCCTGCTGGTCTGCACGGGAGTAGCCTGTATCTAGCACTGTGATAAGACACATATGTGCACACACGCACGCACACACACACACTCGCACGCAGGGTTAGGAGGTGTTATGCAAGCCACAACCTCTGAAGGATGGAGAAAAAAAAAAAGAAAAAAAAAAAACAAGCAAGATCCTTTTCTCTATTGACTTCTAGAACAGGAAAGGCAAAATATAGCAGGTACTAGTGATATAGATAGTCAGGACGAGGCTTAGGCTGTTATGGCTTGCAATTTGCGAATAAATCTGCTAAAGGTCCTTTTTTGTTCAAAGGACTGTGGCTGTCAGGGTTAATCTCTCTGTTCCACCCTGAGGCAAGGGCTGCAGACTGCAGGAACAAAGTTAACACAGCTCAAAAACGGCCCACTGGGACGAATGCGGCTGGATGGACTTTACCGTTAACAGGCTTGTATGATGTACAGCAAAAGCCAGCATTTAGGAAAGAAAAACTCTTATATATCTTGTATTTTATATGAAGAGATTTTTTTCCGTTTTTTACAATTCTATTTTTACACAATATGTGTCCTCACATAATGTAATATTCCTGTACTTCAGGCCTTTAATTTAAAGAAATGAAAATAGATTTACTGCTGGTAAAATAAATATTGGCCAAGGGCTTATTATAATCTTTTTTGATGTCCTCAGTGAGGCTTTAGCCACAAGACATACTATATGCCATATGCTCCTATGGGTACAATGCAGCTGCCTACCATGATGCAACATCACTCCGTGACTGTGGTTTGTTCACATGTTTTGCCTTCACATTTACTATATACTTTCATTTAGGTCTGACCAGGAGTTTTTTTCACACAGACCCTCAGTGTTTTACATCAGCCTGTTTTATACTGGATTTACACATTTATACACTGTCTGAGCAGATTTTATATTAACCAGTAATGACACTTCCACACGTGCATCTTAACCAGAGGTCCAGAATCCAGAATGACACTACAGTACAGCTGACAACACAGGACAGCAGTTGTTCTTCCTCAAATGTGTGCATGTTTCTGTGTTTCCTGTCCCTAAGAAAACAGTAATGCATACACTTAGGTGGGCATTGTACTAAAGTTTAAACACCTACTCACCTACTTTGTGTTATGTAGTCTGTCAGAGTATTCTCTCTCTCTCTCTCTCTCTCTCTCTCTCTCTCTGGTATTCTTTGGCCTTAAAAAGATGCCAGCTTAGGCCTTGTAAGAAAGGAAAAAATACATAAAATACTCTTTTCCACTGTGTGTTTTAACTCTATACTTTCTTAATCATTTTGCTCTTTCTTGCCCTGCTGATATAATTCTACATTTTCTCCATCAGCATGGTCTCTATGTGTGGATTTATAATTGTTCACAATTATAAAAAAGGGCACAACAGGCATATGCACTGCTGATGTTAATTTGCTGAAAAACATTTTGCATCTCTGTAGTTTCATAGGAATTAAGGCATCCCAAATAAAGTACAAAGTGTTGCTAAATGCTGGGTCAATAAACAACATGGTTGTTGTTTTTTCTTCAATTTTGTAGTTTCAGTTGAGGGTGCAAAGCTTTTAATGGCCTTTATTCAGGTTGAAAGTTTTATGCGTAAGCCATGGAAGTCTCGAAACGGGAAGGGTTCCTCCTGTCTCGGTGCCTCTATGTGTCTCCAGCCTAAAACAATAGCTCTGCATCCTATGCTAGTGTTAGTGGCCCTGCGTGCTGACTGACAGCTCTCGAACAGGGATAATGTGTCGTCTCTTGGTGCCAGCACCACCAGAAGTGATAAACACCAGCAATCTGAGCCAGAGCTGGAGGCCAGCAGTAGCCAGCCTGAGAGCGGCCCGAGGACGCGCACTTAATGCACCCCGCTTCCAAACACATGCACCATCAAATATTAACATCACCACATCCTTGTTTCTTTGTGCAATAGACTTTTAGGGCTCCTCAAGTCCTTGAAAGTAGCCCAGAATTCCTTCTTTAAAGATGTTAATTCTGCAGTTGGAACTTACACTTTTTTTGTCTGGCCTGGCACATTTATTGACAGTTTATCTTGCTTTATTATTATTTTATTTAGGACGGGAGACAGGGTAAATAGGCTCCTCGCAGGCCCTGGTTCCTGGCCCAGCTGTAATGGTAATGTAAACATGACTGGGTAATTTGAATTCTAACAAAGTGAAGATTAGCTGTTGACTGGCGGTGGCGTGACGATTATTTCTAAAATAATCCTGTTTTGATATGCATCGATGTCCTGGCAGGAATTTTCAATTTGTTTTCCCATTGCTGCATGTAAACAGGCTTCAGTGTCTCCTTATCACGGCGAGGCACGGTCTCCGAATAGACATGCATAAGCCCCCCGTTAGCCTTTCGCACCCCCTGCCCAGCTCTGAGGCGGCTGCCTCCGCCAGCTCCAGAGTGTTGCTTGTCTGAGTTTCAACAAGTCCCCCTTTATCATGGCTGAGGAAGAGGGGTTTTATGTATGTACCTGCAAATCATTTGCAAACATGAAGTTCCTCACAAGTGCACGTTCTCTGAATATGTTCTGCATGAGGAGTTTTCACCCATTCCACCGACTGAATAGGCAAATGTGCAGGCTGTCAAAATCAAAATGGCCTCCTGTGACCAAAATAATCAGACCCCATCCAGGGCCCTGCAGCTGGTGATAAATGTTTACCCCGCTGATTGTCAAACATATGGCCCGTAGAGAATTACCCATTTCAAAAATATCTCACACGACAGCTAACTCCAAATGAAAGTTTTGGGAGAAATGCTGTTTTGGGTTTAGCACGGCTATCCATGGTTTCATATCTCTTGCAATGGCTTGCTGTTGGAGCATTGTCATTCCTGTAAACTATTTAGGCCACGATGAGTCATTTCATAAAGCTGAGATCCAAACTGTGGAAAGGGTTGACGAACAGAAATGAGGAGATGCTGTCTGTTTGTCGTTTGTTGATTGATTGCTTAGATGTGTCACCCAGTGTTCATGTAGAACATGAATGTTTTTCAGAATTTTATAAATACCAGCTAGGCACTCTTGGACAGTGCCTAGCAAATGCAGACTAATTTTATTTTACTAAAATTCCTTACAGAACTTTGACCAGGCTTTAAACAAATATTGTATTATTGGTAGGTGTGCTCTTCTACCTCTGAACCCACATTCCTTCGAAACTCCTGATCAAAGTTTTTCAGTAGGACTTCACACCCAGACCATCATCTTAGTTTGAACTAGTGGGGCAGTTTTGATTAGAGGTGACCAGCAAGATGAGACTGCGGTCACTTGAATTACAAAACCCGCACATGATACGATACCAAGGTTGATGTCCAGTTAGTGCTGACAGTTTAAATCGATTCTGGCCAGATCACTTGCCACATAAATCATTATGGCCAGTGCAATGCTGGCAGTAGTATTTTCAGGAAGGTTAGCATTTCAAGGTGTGCCTTTAGAGGTTCAGAACACCCCAAGAAATACTGATTTATCCCAACGATGGCCAACTTTTCAGCACTATTTGTAAGGCTTTACCATATGATGCTTGTCGATATTGTGGTCGGTGTCGTCACGTTATAATGGATCTGGCTTCCTCTCTCCTTAAGGTCAGTTTCAGACTTAAGAAATTCAGGTTACTGGTTTCCTGTCAGTCATGTCTTCACTTATTGACCTTAGATTGGATGTTGAATCAGAGGCAATTGACCAGAAGAAGACAGGGAAATGTTGGTTATAGCACAAGTGAGGTAAGTCAACTGTCTCAGAAGACTTCAAAGCCATTGTGTGGTTCAATATCACCAAGCACTGGCAAGCTCCACAGAACCCCCAGTAAATATTGATTACACTGTAAAGCATTATTAGGCCAGAAGGCCTTTATTACTGTAACTGGCTATATTGCAATAATAAAACCTCTCTGTGTATCATTTCGATTTCATCTGGGATCAACAAAATACAATGTGATATACTTCTAGAGTTATGTACAGTGCAGTCCCTGAAGAATACTCTCCCTGCACCGTTTCTGTCAAACACTGTCTATTTGGGTTAGCAGAGGAAGGAACACAGTAATGTCTCTATTGACTTTTCTCCATCCAGCATGGACCTCCTCGGCTGGCCTCCTAAGCTGAAGTGCACTTTGAGAGGAATGAAATGAAATATGGCCCTACATACAGCACTTCATTTTTAGTATTCATTCCGCAGTCCTGAATGCACCCGTTGGAAAAGAAGCGCAAATATGTGTCGTGGTGTGAATTATGCCCACAATACAAATCTTTGTGGCTAAATTGGCAGAGTGAATAACCTTTAGATACACCCCTTATTCATCGAGTCTAATACAGCTACAGACGAGCATGAAAAACTCAAGCAAGTGTGTGCATTAATGATTAGACTGCAGAGTGAAATCATTACTACCTTTAATGTTCCCAATCTAATTGAGACATTAATTAAAGCAGAGGACTCAGCTGAGTAGTGTTTATAACCACATTTAAATTCAGCCAAACTGATATCAGAAGACACAGTGACATGCGAGGACTACTGATTGCCTAAAAGCAAAAGCTAAATACTCACCATAGCACCAAAATTTAAAAACTGAAATAAAATCTCTTTATTTGTAGTGAAAGCAGTGAAAGACCTTGGTCTTCTTGCTAGTGTCTTACTGTTACAAACATCGTTGTGCCATCTAAACAAAACCTCGTATCTTCCAAAAACTTGTGAACATAAAAGAAAAAAGAAAAAACCTAAATACATTTGATTTATAAAAAAATTTGCAATTCTGCAGATATGATTCCATAACTACTATGGTTTTATTATCATTATTATTAGTCTCCCTGCGATGGGCTGGCGACCTGTCCGGGGTGCGTCCCCCGTCCTCGCCCTGTGTGCGCTGGGTTGGACACCAGCACTCCCCCGCCACCCCGTTTGGGACGAGCGGCAGAAAATGGATGGATGGATTATTATTATTAGTAGTAGTAGTAGTAGTAGTAGTAGTTGTAGTAGTAGTAATAATGATAATAATAAATAAAGTTTAATAAAAAAAAAAGACAAATTAAGACCCTGTTCATTAGGGAAATTAAAGTCATTCACTTTTAAAATTTACCATTAAAAACCATATGCACACATCTGCACCTTACATATCAGGCTGCACATCACATCTATATGTTTGCACATTGGTGAACAAAATAACAATAGCACTTTCCTGACAATGCCTTTTGTTTCTAACGTCCTAATTTTGTTGAATGAAATCTCACACTTCAGGGTCCTCAGAGACTGCAGCTGTCACTGAGAGACCAACCTTCATTTGATCTAACTGGTCAGCACAGAAAAAAATGCTCATGTACATTAAATGACCGCTTCAAGTTGAACTTTTTTCAGCTCAGGGCACATGGATAACTTTGCATAAAACATAGTCGTGTAGGGCATATTAAAAGGAAAGTGTCAAGCATGCAAAAAACTGCTCTTTACAATGTGTCTCCTCCAATAGAACACAACAGAAAAAAGGCACCACTGCAGTGTGAACTCCCACTTTCAGAGTCACTTCACAGTCAGTATAGGCAAATAAAACCTATTCCTCCTTAGCAAACCTCATTTTTGGACCTTTTTATTATTAAGAAGGGAACTAGCTGCTGAAGATCAGTCAATAACAGAAATAAATAAATGGAAACACTTCCAATTCTAAAACAGAACATACATTTATAAGTTTAATTTAAATATTACTACTCCAATCCACAGTCCTTGGTGGCCCGGTCCCAATGACAAAGACACATATGCACTCCCCTATGGCCAAACGTGTCTCACATGGCAAGCCATCTGGAACACTGAGCAGTGACACAAATAGGGCCTACATGCCAAAGCTAGCAGCTTGCCATCTGGTTTGGCACGGACAGTGTCATTAACACTGGACATTCCTTCAAGGAGAAGATGGAGGACATAAATATAGATATGTAAAATGAAAAGCAGGTGAATTTGGAATTTCTGTAACGTCAGGAATGCCATTTTTTCCTTATAGGTTATAAGTGTTAGAGTTGGCTGCAATGCCTATTACAGTAAGTGTAATTGTAGGGCTCTGGGAAATATAGCACTGTGCAAAAGTTTTAGGCATTGCATTTAGGCAGGTGTGAAAAAATGCTGTAAACAAAGAATGCTTTCAGAAATATAAATAATGATTGTTTATTTTTATCAATCTACAAAATGCAAAGTGAGTGAACAAAAGAAAAATCTAAATCAAATCAATATTTGGTGTTACTACCTTTTGCCTTCAAACCAGCATCAGTTCTTGTAGGTACACCTGCACAAAGTCAGGGATTGTGTAGGATTATAGTCGGTGTCTGATCAACCAATTTTACCAAACAGGTACTGATGATCATCAATGTCACACGGAGGTTGAAACACAGTCATGTTTGGAACCTTCCAGCCGAGTTCCTTCAAAAACTGTGTGCGAGTGTACCTAGAAGAACTGATGCTGTTTTGAAGGCAAAGGGTGGTCACACCAAATATTGATTTGATTTAGATTTCTCTTTTGTTCATTCACTGCATTTTGTTGATTGATGAAAATAAATGATGAACACTTCCATTTCTGAAAGCATTCTTTGTTTACAGCATTTTTTCACACCTGCTTAAAACGTTTGCACAGTACTGTACACCACTAATGGTCAGAGCAACACTCTCTCTTAAAGATCTTCAAGAAAAAAAATCTTCAAGAAAACACAGAACTGAATTGGTGTGGCATTAGCCTTGATTTCGATGCAATATCTTGTTAAAAAGTGCTTCATTTTCATTATTGTGCATTTAACAAATCGGTACAAGGACCGGAGAAAAGTGGAGGTGGAACCCGATGACGAAGGTGGAGAGTTTGTTTGTTGTCTGCCTGTCAAAGCCAGGCTCAAAGTGGTCCAGCTACAGCCCTGGGCAGTCACATCTCTGTCTGTTTGTCCTGACCTCTTCCTCAACCTGCTTACACACACCCCACACACACATGGCTGCGGTGGGCTCCCTATGTCCTCAGGTCCACAGACAGAGGAGACGAGGTATCCAGTGTCCCTTAATATTTTATTGTTTCCTTCAAAGGGGCCCAGAAGCTTCTCCTGAGCTAGGCGTTTCTGCTTGGCACAAAAGCTTCAGACTTCCCGCGTGTTTCCTGGACCCGTCTAGCGTTACGCTGCTGCCCCATCTCCACTGATGCTGCGCTATCGCTTCTATCTAACCCCTGCCATTGATAGCATACGAAACACCCCTTTAAGCAAAAAAAAAAAAAAAAATGCAATCAACTCCCATCACAGCCTGTGGTCAACGGTCGTCTGCCGGCAGGGAGACGGCCAGTGGTGCAGGCAGACTGATGGATCAGGTCATGGTCAGAGTTACAATCCTGAGGAAAGGAAGTAGCCAATTGCTCTCACTTATTCAAGGGTCCCAGGAGCTCCTCCAGAACATTTGCATTTGCAAGGGTTTAGAAGGCAGCAAACATGAGAGCAAACAAACATGAAAAGCTTGAAAAACAGGGTTGATTCACTAGCAAATGTCCAATTATCAATGTAAAAACGAACAGAACAGATGGACATTTGGACAAGGGGCAAAAAAGCAGAGCTTGGACTTCAAAGCTATTAAAAGGGTGTAAAGCTCCCTAAGTCTTCATTAATATTGCAATGTTCTAAAGTCACTCCTCTGATTTGAATAAGAAACTTCTAAAGACTTTTTTTATGCAATATAGGCCTCATACATTAACTATTTAAGTGCACATGGGGCTTTATACAGGAGTGGACAGCATGTTAATGAAAGCCAGAATGGAGGTCTAGCCCTTTCAACTTAGTCTCTGTCATTAAACATAGCAGAGTGTATTTACTTTTCTCTTTATCGCATATCTTTCCCACAGCAGCACATACTTGCTGCGTTTTCCTGCATTTCCATTTGCCTCGTTTCTAAATACCTTTGAACACAGGTTTATATGAGCAGTTTTACACCAATTTCCATTGGTGCTTGGGTCGCTGTGTTTTACTGTGCTGAGAGTGCAGATCGAGGAGTGTGTGGGGTTTGTAGGATCGGTCTGTCAGGATATATTTTGGTTGCCTTTCCTAATTAGCAAGAAAAGGTCAGAACATAGTTTAATGGGTGCGTGAGTGGCTTGTCTCTGGCAGCCGCCCTACATGGTCGCTCTTCACGCGGTCAAGGTCAAGATGCAAATTTAGAGCCTTCTGCTCCCACATACAAATATACAAACACACTCAGAGGAATATGCGCAGGTAATAGACAGGTAATACAGGGTAACAGACTGCCATACATTCCGTGCAAAAGAAGTGTATATAAATAAAGATGCTAGCAGTGCCTTAAAAGTACACAGAAGTGTATTTTTAAGAATAGTATAGAAATTTGTTATACACTGTAATACGCTCAAATTCAGTTTACATATTGATTTGAATGAGAGTAAAGTGTTAATCAGAAGTTTGAGATCAGGATATTGCTGTTAAGGGCTAAGCTTAAGGTCACTGTCCAGTTTAAGGTTAAACTGAATATAAATAAAAATGGAAAGATGGAATATAATCTTTTCTATTCAACTTAAAGTTGCATTGAACCAATTATCATTTAAATGTTAGTTTTCAACAACTGGGGAATCTACAAAGCATCTACAGTGGACCACCCAGTAAAGACTTACCGGGTAACGTTATCAAGATCGATGTGGACAGAGTGAACAAACTGTGAAGTGGTGACATGCAACAAGTCGCTGATGTGTGTTGGTTGATGAAAAACAAAAGAAAACAGACTAGAATGACACACTTGGGCAAAATTAACAAAATAAATGCAAGCAATAGTCCTGTGCACAGACGTATGACACTGAGCAAGATTACATTGGGAAAGATAACAAACCATGTGAGGAGCATCATAAGAGGTTGGAACTCTGGAGGAGCTATCAAACAAACAAAGACCAATGGAACTAAACCTAATAAAGACAAGAAAACCAGGAAAAGGAATAAAAATTGACCACAGACACTTTGTCTCCCAGAATTTCACATTCCTTCTTTTCAGTTTCCATTGTCAGGCTGTACAGCAGCTGTTATGAATACGGAGGTGGATGTAAGTATTTAACAGCATAAAGCCATTTGTCTGCTTTTAACATGTCAGCCATAGATCAGCCAGACTTAGGCTGCCAAATCACTGCATAGAAACATATGTAACTATGTTTGATACACATATAATATATGTTACTCTCTTTTTCTCAGACAAATTACATCTCTGATTTTTTTTTTCTTTTTTATTAATGCATAAGTAGCACTGGGAGACAAAGACAAAAGTCCAGGGGAAATATGAACACATTTGTTATTTGCTAAAAAGAGACCTTGTAATTGCACCTGCCAGAAGGAAATTTTGAGTTACAGTACCATGTAAAGAAAAAAAAAAGTTGAAGTTGTGCTGTAATTTATAGTGTTCCCAGGTACAACTACCAGTCTTGAAAAAACCCTGCTATTTGCAATGAAGCGGGAGGAGGGCTGAACGTGGAATTTCAATTACAGGAACAATGTCAGAGAAATCACTTACATGATGGTTAACGAAAAGAAATGAGACTGGGTGGGAAAAATCTGTAAATGTTGAACATCATGAGCTTTTTTAAAGTGAACCGGATAGCCTTGCCTCCGCTTTCAGTCAGCAGTGTAAATCAAAGCCTACATTGCTCTGTCTCTCTGCCCCCAGCTCCAGTTCTGTCTCTCAATTTCCAGCACACATCCTAAATATCTTCACCTTCCTTATCTGTCTGCAAGTGTTCCACGTCTGTCTTCCTCTGAGAGACAAACACTCAGCATGTCTCAGGAAACCATTTAGAGTACACAGGCATGCTGTTTTCCACCATGTTCCCCTTCTGAACCTGAGTGTTGTGCATGTGCACCCTGGTGAGGGACAGCAAGAGGTGTCCTGATCATCCAATGCAGAAAATCACCCCACCAAAAAAAAAAAGTGTACAACAGCTCTAACGTGAGCAAACTGCTTTAAATCTGTAGGCATGGTGAAGGAGGGAAGAAACAAAAGAAGGGTCATGTTTGGTGACATTTGGTATTTTTAAGAGCGATCTTCATTCTAATGATTCTGCTGTATTGCTCTTCTGTATTCCTCTGTATCTGTTTTATATTTGCTGTGTTTTCTTTGCAAACATTCGTGGGATTATAAATAAAAAAAGGATTATTTCGTTCTGACCTGTGTTTAAATCTGGCCACTGCTCATAGTGAATACCAAATCCATAAAGTGTGAAAACCTGCTTCACTATGATGTTTAGATTAAGGGCACATGAGAAATTGAAAAGCGCATGAAAACTAAGGTTTTAAGCAGAGCATTGCCCTGAGTATCACACTCCCTCCTTTGACATTTGTCATCTAGCTAAAGGGCATTCTGCAAGTGCTATGTCGAATCTTGCAGACGACGCTTTTTATGGTCGATGGCATGAAACTCTGAACGGTCTATGACTATGCAGCCCTACGCTTATCACAATGCAATGCGATTGTGCGATCGCATTGCATTGTGATACGATGTGGTTAGTGGTCCGTCATTTCTTTGGAACACTGTCAGTAGGCACTTACCACCACTGCTGAACAGGAACACCCTACAAGCCTTGCCATTACACTGATGCTTTCGAAACAATGCAGAGTGGATATACTATACATAACGTATATTATGTATGGACTTTATATGTACAATACATAAGAGGGACAGTCAGTTTACTCAAGGAATAGTAAAAGGTGAAGTAAAATTCCAAACTCATAAGCACAGGCCATGATAAATGCACCACAGTTCAAAGAGATATGTAATCTGTATCTCACTGTTTGTGCACAGTAAGTCTGTGTTACACAACAGCCACTTACTGTCAAGGTTGCCATCATTTTAACTGGCCAGTATTTCACTTGTGAAATGCTTTCTCCTCACCTGCCAATATCCGGCTATCCACTAGCCTAATGGACAGACTGTAAATGCTGCCTCATTACATCCCATTACAGAGGGATGAAAAATGAAATGACAGAGAGTTGGAGGGAAAAAGGAGAGCGAGAAAAGAGAGACAGGGAGGCAATGAGAGAGTCCATACTTAATTGTTTGTGCTGTCTAAAGAAGTATTTAAAATTCTCAACATGATTTGGCATAGAAAGAGCCCATTGTAAACAGTTACTGAATAGCATTGACTTCAAGCAGTACTGTGCAGCTCTTGCAAACATTGATGCTTTGTAATTTCTTTGTGTGGGAACACCCTAATGGCTGCATATGGCTTTAATTTGGAGAGTGGGAGGATTATCCTGTACGATAATCTTTCTTAAAAAACAGTAGGGAATGTTTAGAGATCTCTCAACACCTCAGGTCATTCACAGCATGATGACAGACCAACAAGTAGCTGCCTTCATTTATATTGGACATTTTTTGCTGATTTGAAATTACAATCGATCAACAAAATGAGGAACTGCTTATAGGAACGCCAGTGATTTCTTAAAAAGACAATGCCATATATGTACATGGTCCAGTCTGTTCTACCAGATGCTCATTCCCCTAAGGTTCTCCCCTTTGCTAGACGTTTTGAGGACAGACTGTGGCTTTTCCCTGACCCTTGCCAGGATAAGCTTCTTTTGGCTAATCAATGGACATGAGTTAAAGGTAATTGCCGTGTCACAATGTCAGAGGCACCATTGATTCCCCATTGTTTAGCCCAGGAGGACTGCCAGCCACTGCTCTGTACTTGTAAGAGGATTTGGGGGTGACCAGATGTCCCACTTTACCCTGACAGGGACAGCCTTGGTCTACGCACTGTGTCATTGGCTTCCTTGGGGAAGTCTTCTCAAGTATGCAGTCTCGCTATTGTTGTTTTCCTTTTTATGCCTTTCCACTATGCTGTGTGGAATGCACCTTTTAGATGAATGCCATTACAGCTATAACAGCCTTAATTGACCTCAGTGTCTTCTTCCTGCAGAACACATGAATGAATGGGCCTATAATCATGAAGTAGTGTACTGACTTAGAGAAGGCCATTGATGCAGAGTAAACATTGCATATGACCTTAACATGAATAATTCATCGCCCGTGGTAAATTATTCAAAGAAGTGCGTGCACAACACAGAAGGCAGGTTTAAATCTTTACTTTTATGTGTTCTTTTAAGTGATGAACCAATTCCATAATTGTTCTTTCTAATGTGTTAGTGAATATTTACACATTACACCCTTTTAACAATTAATGATGCTGAGCACCTGCTACACACATGGCAACGTGGACACATAATGTGAGAAATCGATGTTTCTTTATGCCCTGGACCGTAAACACATGGCATAATGTTGTTAGTATATTGTCACATCAAAACCTTGTAACTATATACTTTTTTACTTATTTCATCTTATTATGAAGTCAAAGTGACTAATTGTCACTGTGAAACACAGCACAGCACACAGTGAGACACAACGAAATGCTTCCTCTGCATTTCACCCATACACACCGTGCAGCAGGGGGCAGCTGTTTAAAGCACCCAGGGAGCAGTGATGGGGATGATACCTTGCTCAAGGGTACCTCAGGGCAACCTACTGGTCTGGGTTTTGAACCCACGACCATCTGATCCTGGGGCCTCATCTCTAATCACCCTAATACTTTATGCATTAACTCATCTTAAATGAATGTATCCAAATGTAATTCTTAAATATTTCCAGTGTCAGGTGCTGTTTTGAAATGGTCTATGACTGTTTTTGATAAGCACCAATTAAGCCTGACACCTGTCTTTTTGGGGTGTGAGGCATGAATACAAAGACTTGCAAGTCACTTCTTGCATATTTAAATTTTTGATTGCAGCTGTTAGCCCATGAGCCCATGGCTCTTCAGTGAGGATGGATTATGCTGTGGAGCGGCACTGGCAGCAATTGATTTGCACGGCAGCACAAGGGCTATGGAGGCCCATACCCCTGACCGCCCTGCCGCCACAGCTGGGGATGTGATGGTGATAAATGGGGCACAGGATAGAGACCCAGTCACTCGGGACAGTATATCCGCTGCCTCTTAAAAACCCCAAACCACCAGCTGTCAGCTTCTTTTTAAAATCCATCATAAAACCCATACCTGTAGTCTCTCTCTCTCTCTCTCTCTCTCTCTCTCTCTCTCTCTCTCTCTCTCTCTCTTCTCTCTCTCTCTCTCTCTCTCTTGCGTTCTCTCTGTTGTCAGTCTGTCACAGGTTCATTGCTATGACTTATGCTACCCAGGCATGCAGAGGGGACTCCATTATGTTACTGAGAGCGGTGGCCATGTCAGGATTCCCCCACTCTAGTGGGGGATGTACATGTCCACTCCTGTTCAGATTGATGAAGATGAGGTCTTTCCCTCTGACCTAGTGGTAGCAGACTATGGCAATAATAAATAGTCAAACAGTAGAGCAGCTGAACCTCAAACAGAGGTCCAAGAGCAATTCGTATCATGATAAGCCAAACATGACATTTTCTGGAATTTGGTTTCCTGATTCTTCTCCTGTAACTGTAAGAGAATGAGCTATAAAAAGAGGGTCAGGCTCCATTCTTCATCATTACCTTGTCCACAGCAATTATCATTACCAGTTTTACCAAGGGTGTGACAAATGTGTCAGCCAAGTAATAATATTTTCCAATTCACACATTTATTAATATCTACGTTAAATCTCTGCTAATTTAATTAGTGTCTTGTTTCATGCTTTAAAAAATACTCATTTCAGCTGGGGCTTTGGCTCATTTGTCACAGATTTTTGAAGCAAAAATGATGGCTACCACATAACGAATGGCATTTAAAATCCATGCAGACTTTTACATTTACACTTGTTTATCTGTTACAGGTATGATAGTATGACTCCAAGTTTCAGAAGAATAAAATCCAGTCAATAAGGTTCTGAGCACCTTATTCTCCATTGCATCAAAATTAATTATAATTCTTTTATCCTCCATTGTTATATAAAATTTTATCTGCTTGTACAAAATTTGAAGTCACAATAGCTATACAGTGCCTTGCAAAAGTGTTCACGCCCCCCCTTAGCATTTTTCATATTTTGTTGCCTCACAACCTGGAATTAAAATGGATTGTTTGAGTGTGCACCATTTCATTTACAGAACATGCCTACAACTTTGAAGCTATATTTTTATTATGAAAATAAACATAAATAGGTCAAAATAACAGAAAACTGCAGTGTGCAATGTGTCAGTACTTTGTAGGGACACCTTTTGCGGCAGTTACAGCTGCAAGTCGCTTTGGAGAAGTCTCTATGAGCTTGCCACATCTCTTGCCTGGGATTTTTACCCCATTCCTCAAGGCCAAACTGCTCCAGCTCCTTCATATTGGATGGTTTTCACTTGTGAACAGCAATCTTCAAGTCTGACCACAGATTCTCAATTGGATTGAAGTCTGGACTTTGACTGGGCCATTCCAACACATTTAAATGTTTCCCCTTAAACCACCTTCGTCCTTCGTCCCTTCGTCCCAGTCTCAAATCACACACAGACTGACACAGGTTCTGCTCAAGAATATTTCTGCATTTAGCACCATCCATCTTTCCCTCGACTTTCCCAGTCCCTGCTGCTGAAAAATATTCCTACAGCCATGGTGCCTTACTTACCACCATGTTTCACTGTGGCGATGGTGTTCTTGGGGTGATGGGATGTGTTGGGTTGTGCCAGACATAGCATTTTCCTTGGTGGCCAAAAAGTTCAATTTTAGTCTCATCTGACCAGAGCACCTTCCTCCATACATTTGAAGTGCCCACATGCCTTTAGGCAAACTCTAAAAGTGCCTTCAAGTTTTTAACATTAAGTAATGGCTTTTTTCTGGCCACTCTTCCATAAAGTAAAAACTCTTCCCAGCTCTATGGAGTGTACAGCTTATTGGTCCTGAATGAATGCTCCAAAGTCTCTGCTGTGGAACTCTGCAACTCCTTCAGGGTTACCTTTGGTCTCTGTGCCTCTCTGATTAATGCCCTCCTTGCCCGGTCTGTGAGTTTTGGTGGGTGGCAGTCTCTTCGCAGTTTGTGGTACATGTTCTTGAAGATGATGGATTTGATGGTGCTCCGGGGGTTCATCAAAGATTTGTAAATTTTTTTAGAACCCAACCCTTAAACCTGGCTCCTTGGTCTTCATGGTGTGATGCTTCTTGCTTAGTGGTGACTGGTGCCTCTGGGGCCTTTCAGAAAAGGTGTGTTTATACTGACGAATCCAATGCTTGCCGTTGCACACAGGTGGACTAATTATGTGACTTTTGAAGGTAATTGGCTGCACCAGGACTTTTTAGGGGCTTCGTGGCTTCAATGATTAGTCTTTTATTTTTTATATATTTTTTTTTCATTTAATTTCACTAACTTAGACTATTTTGTGCAGATCCATCACATAAAATAAGAATGGAATGTAACAAAATAGGTAAAAAGCCAAGGGGGGCTGGAAACTTTTGCAAGGCACTGTACCTTAACTAAACTTTTTCAACCATAAATTTAAAATACAATTAAAGCAAAAAAACATTTCTGCAATAAAATTGTAACTTCTGAAAATGGCATGTAAGTCTTTTATTGCAGTAGTCACAAAATGTTCAGGTCATGTAACTGGAAAAAAATCATGTCATGTAACTGGAAAAAAAGGGTTTATTTCAATTATTAACCAAAAAAAATGAGCCTGAATTGTCTATGATTAAATGTTGCAGTGAGCACATAACTGAATATCTTACCTGTCCACTGAGATCTTAAGTAGGTGATTCACTGACACAACAGTGGAAACTTTTATCCTTCTAACCACAGTGCAGGCCTAGAAATCATAGTAATTTCCTGTTGTTCTCTCTCTTTCTTTCTCTCTCTCTCTCTCTCTCTCGCTCTCTCTCTCTCTCTCTCTCTCTCTCTCTCTCTCTCTCCTCTCTCTCTCTCTCTCTCTCTCTCTCTCTCTCTCTCTCTCTCTCTGTATGTTATGTTGGTATTGGACTTGACAGCTCTCTCTATGGGAGAAACTTTGTAACCATGATGTCTTGCTGCTCTAACAGGAGTAATCCACTGTTCTCTTGAACATGGCCCTCTCCAAAACAAACATTTACTGCCATGAAGCCCGGCCTACCCTTAGTGACGCAGACCACTCACGCAGTCCTTTAAGAGCCATGGCTTTTCCCCAAGGGTTGAATGCCCAGCAGATGGCAGGACATTAGCTGTCAGCAGTGCTGGCAGGAGCCAGATCAGACTGCACTGGAAGAGCTGTTTGTCAGCTTTAGAGGAAAAGACTCATAAACGCAGAGACTCTTATCTAAGCAGAAACAGTTTTTTGCCTGGTCACCTGCTGACTGGTCAGGTCAGAGACTGTGGGGACATTCGGTGATCAATTATTCCAGGAATGTTCTCTATAAGATGGAATGGGAACCTTAGTTACATCAGTGACATCAGAGCTGCAGGGAAACATCATTCCTGGAAACAATGGATAAACAATGTCTAGTGTTCATTTATTAAAAGGACTGTAAGAGAATAGAAACTTGAATTGCAAAATATAGGACTCCTGTGATTCAATGTTTAAAATGTTTAAAACTGTTCATAAGAAATTCATAAGACAAAAAAGAATAATCATTTCATTTTTAAAAAGATGCTTGGTTTAATACATTTATTAATGACAAATTTAGTTTCATTTGATTTCATGTTCCCTCTATGCATTTTGAATATGCTGCACTTATCAATTATTTTTCCATCTCTCTAATCATACTAAGAAGCCCACGACCCTGGTCAGGATAAGCAGCTCATATGAAGTATGAATGAATAGAAACCATTAAGCCGCACTGACACTAGACATTTGCAGTTCACATTAATTTGCAGAATAAATGGCCCACAAAGGATAGAGTACTCAGAAAACCACAACTACAAGAACCTTCCATTTTGGTGCAGATTGTAGCTTATTCATAAACCACGCATATTAAAATAACAATAGTAGCACATGTGTAATATGACTGGTGTTGCTGGCGGCAGTGCTGTGATTGGTGTGTGTGGAAGTGAACTAAAAAATCCCAACAATCGTCACTAAATGACATAATTCTGTCAAATTACCCTTTACTTTTATTTTAGTGTAACTTGGTCAGAGTGGGGCAGCGGTGGCCCAGTGGTTGGGGAGTTGGCCCCAGATCGGAAGATTGTGGGTTCAAACCCCTTCCCGGTGGGTTGCCCTGAAGTACCCTTGAGCAAGGTGCCGTCCCCATCCAGTTAAACTTTCCTGCAGAGCTGGCAGCCTGTCAGTGTGTGTCCCGTCCTTCGCCTCGCGTGAGCTGGGATGGACTCCAGCACCCACCCTAGTGGGACCAGCGTAGAAAATGACTGACTTACAATCTGTCTGATTGGCTACATGTATCCTATGAATATATAATGCAATTTGCTGAATTTTTACAATTTACGTAAAAGACTCAACAATTAAATGCTGCAGCCCTCCACCAGCAAAAAAGTATGATATTTTTCCAATTCAAGTTTATTTATCTTATTTTATTTTCAAGACCACTTTTCATAACAGCAAGCTCTGAATTAAGGGAGAGCGTGAGAAAGTCTTATTTTCTTTAGTGGTGTTGGGTAGCTCACTCATTCATATTATATTTGGCTGCATGTGACAGCGTTGGGAGGTGGGTAAGTTTAGTTACTTTTGAGCCTGGTGCTCACCTTTAACGACATCTTAAATGTCACAGAATGTCACGCTGAAGGATAGAATGAAGAGAAGCTTGCTTCATGTTAGCACCCCTTTCCCTCAGGCTCCTGCCTTGGCTCTGTTCTGTGAGGTGTGGCGTGTGTGTGTGTGTGTGTGTGTGTGTGTGTTTGTGTGTGTGTGTGTCTGTGTGTGATAGAGAGAGAGGGAGAAGCGAATAGGAGAGAAGGATGAGACAGGGAGGGAGAGGAAGAGGGAGGAGGAAGGGAGGAGAGAGAGAGAGGGTTAGGGACAGAGAGGGGAGAAGAGGGGGGAGGGAGGGAAGGGGAGAGAGAAAGAGAGAGAGAGAGAGGGAGCGAAGGCAAGGTCCTCATTGAAACACATTTAGCACCTTTAACATGGCTATGATTTACAGCACCTGCTAGTGACGGAGGCACCAAGCTTCTCTCTTAGCCTGAGCTTTTGACACTACAGTCTTGTTTTCATCATTTCTTGATAACGATGACTTCCAGTATTCCTTGTAGGTTGCTATTTTTAAGCGTAGCTCCAGTAAACATGGTCTCAAAGGGACTTTTCAGCAAGTGCCCTAGTAAACTAAGGAGGTGACAGGAGTGTGCATGTGACAATGTGGCCTCGTCGCAGTGCATGAGTATAAAGCCAACATACTCGCAGCGACTTCTATGTGTCCCCTTGACCTGGAGGAGCTCTCTCAGTCTCACGCTCTCGTTCTCTTGGGCCAGTCTAGAGTGAGCTCACTGGCCTCAAAGCTCGCCAGTGTAAAATCTCACAGTGAGACGTTAGTTAGTCCACTGATGCTGTGAACTAACTTCTGTCCAGTTACGATGCAATGAGGACTTGACGTTCACAGGCATGCTGTTGCCAGTCCAATGGTGGCACCAAAAGTTACTTCAGCTTTCTAGTAATATACTTAGCTGTAACCATGGGACCCTCAGATGTGTAGTTAAAAGTTGTATATCATTTGTCTACCCTTTAATGTTTTTGCATGGTTTGCAAGACTTGAATTGGTTTCATCATTTAGCGTTGGCATTACTTTAAATAGGTATTTTATATTTAGATATTATACAGTACTGTGCAAAAGTTTTAGGCAGGTGTGGAAAAAATGCTGTGAACAGAATGCTTTCAGAAATATCAATAATGATTGTTTATTTTGATCAATTTACAAAATGCAAAGTGAGCAGACAAAAGAAATATATATTTGGTGGCTCTACCTTTTGTATCAAACCAGCATCAGTTCTTCCTGGCCCCCACAAGGAGCCTGATCTCAACATCATCCAGTGTGTCTAGAAGGATTACATAGAAGAAGTCTACATCCACCAGAAGATCTGTGGTTAGTTCTCCAAGATGTTTTGATTCTTTACCAACTTGAGTTCCTTCAAAAAACTGCAAATGTACCTAAGGCTGGTGCTGTTTTGACGGTGGTCGCACCAGATATTTGATTTGATTTAGATTCTCTTTTGTTCATTCACTGCATTTTGTTGATTGATGAAAATAAATGATTAACACTTCCCATTTTGAAAGCATTCTTTGTTTACAGCATTTTCCACCTGCTAAACTCTGCACAGTACTGTATATTCAGAATTAGATATTTTGATCAGTTGCAGTTTGGATATAATAGATTGAGCCTACAGTAACAAAATGTTCAAACCTGTGGAGGTCCATTCGTTTATCCGTTATCTAAATACAACCTGGGTTGCAGGACTGCTTGAGTCTACCACAGCAGTTATAAAAACAAAGCGGGCTTACCTGGTCAGGTGGCTAGACCATCACAGAACAGGCATACTCTATGCACACTGTCACTCCATTCAGCTCATTGTAGCAACTCAGTTTCATCTGACTGACATGTCTTACACTACAACATTTTGATTAGAGGAGCATCCACAGAAAAACCAGCACAGATTTGGAGAGAACATGCAAAAACCAAATAAAAAGAACACAGGCTGCCCCAACTGGAAACCCAGAACCTTGTTGCTGTGAGGCAACAGTGACTGTTCACCATGCCACCCACAAATTTTGTAGACTAGTTTGGGGATATTTTTTCCTTGGAGAGTGGGAATTGCTTGTGTCTTTGTATTATAAAAATGATTATAATGGATTGCTTTCTAGAAAAATGTAATGAACCTCTCTGCACGACTTGATTTTAAAATGATAGACTGTGTACCAGCTCCTACTCTTCACAGCCCAGCTCTTCAAAGCAATCCTATAATATATTCCTGCTGCTGACACTAGGCCATGCTGATGAGTCTGTCATCTTGCCCCTTGAGTGAGATGAATATTTGGACAGGGTTTAGTCATGTGCACTATGGCCTGTGACCCTTCCTACTGCACTTGCTGTCAGGCGTGACAGTGAAGTGGATATGGTTCAGATCCCTCATAATGCTAAAGATCTTATATAAGGTGAACCAAACCAGTGAATACTTATTCAAGTTAATGGGACAAAAAGTGTTCCAGTTCCTGTCTGTTAAAGTGCCACCTTTATATACTCCCAGGACAAAAACAGCAGCAATGTTACAAAGTCTCAGCAGCTGGCTGAACAGCCCCCACCCCTCCACCCCAAGGTTAAGGTGGACAGCCAAAGCATGCATTTGATGAAAGGAATGATCCCACTGAAGTGCATGAGGTTCAGGGTACCGGTGTCTGGATGGAATTAACCCTCCCCCCTCATCAAAACCATACACCATACTAAATATTTTTACCTTGCACCTCTTTATTCATGAACACTCTCTTCTTATGTTTAGATAAATGTAGTCTTAGCTTATGCTTTGAAATGGTTGTAGCTTCTTTGTAATTAGAGTTGAACTCCAAGCTGGACTAAACTAGACTACTTTGCTTTCTATATCCAAGTATCTGCATATTTCAGAAGGGAAAAAAGCAAAATATGTCAAAACTAATGAAATATGAAAAAGAGAAAAAACACCTCTTTTTCCTGGTGTTTGTGTGTGAATATTTCATTCTTCTACATAAATCTTTGTCATGCATAACAGCCCTGCCGTAGTTGGGGTGGAGACTGTGTGAGAGGCTGACTTATCAAACAGACGGGCAATTGGAATAGAGCATGTAAATGAATGAGGAAATGGCAGGGAGCTTTGGCAGCTTCCCAGTGTAATTTCACCTGTCATCCCCCCGTGAGGAAAGCTCACCCATGAGAGAACACAGCACTGCACATAGAACAGGCTCTCTACAGTAGGTCAAGTTTGGCCTTCTTTAAGGATTAACATTGCCATTGCACTGGGGGGACTTTTTATTATTACTGTTATTATTACTCTTCTTTTATGGTCATTTATTTAATTATCTATTTATTATACCAGCCACAGAGTAACGGTGGAGGTGGAGAATGTTCCTTTCCATGCCTCACTGTTTCCATATTCTTACACATCACAGATACAAGCATGTAATAATTGTGTGGCATATAAACAAAAAAAAAACAAAAAAAGAAATATATATATACAAAGTTTGCAGTTTTGGATGGGCCTTTCAGGGACTTCATGACTCATGATGAGTTCTAGTGAGGACACAGGGAATCAGGTCTAGGTCCCAGCTGAGCCATTTGGCATCCTAGGGTCCCTGAGGAATCCCTAGTATAGCATCATGCTGTGCCTGGGAGGCTGGTGATGTCTACTTTGGGAGAGGGAGGAGCATTTTTTACAAAACCATGTGCTATCAAATTCATTCGCATCAGAGGAGGCAGGCACTGGCTTTTGTCCTACCTCGTTGCTGTAGTGATGTGTGTTCCTAGTGCTACATTATTTACTGCCTGTGTCTTTTTTGGCCAGAAATGGAGAAAATCTAGCAAATCCAGCAAATCTGTCCCAGCCCCTTTTGCATCTTTTTTTGACTGAGTAGTACATTGATGATATGCACTCATTCTTGCAATGCTTTAGACATTCTGATGGGCTCATTAGAACTGAAGGTGTCAGAGGGCAAGGGGGTTAGCAGAGTACAAGCCTTCATGTGATATTCATTATGTATCCACAAGTGCTTGTTAATTAGTCATAAGTGATGACAGTAATCACACCCTTCTCTGCAAATTATTCATACACTTGTTGTACCTTCACATATCACTTCTTTCTGTAGAAAGAATACCTCTTTAACAGATTCTCAGATAATATTTCATGATAAAAACACATTCACAAATTATTTAGAAGATATCTAATTTTGGTTCTAATCAGTTTGGTTATGTTTACATTTTTTATAGTAGTCTCCTTCCCCCAAGAAATAAAAAAATATATTATTTGTAAAAATGGTCACAGATCATATTGTTAGATTTGAAGTTATGTAATTTGTTGCCTACAAGCAAAAACTATATAGGTAGCTATGATTAAGAAAAATCTTTGTGCAATAAAGTGTGACCAGTCACATTTGTTTCTTCTTCACAAATTACTGTGTGAACTCCTGGTTCAGATGAACATGAAAATCAAGCAGGGTGATGATTGGTATTGAATAGGTGGTGATTGTTAGTGGTGATAATCATTAATCTAATTCACTCTATTCATCAAATGTACTTCATGCAGTTTCTCCAAGCCTAAAGTCAGCAGTACCATGTTGTTGCAGTCATTGCTAATAGATACTGGTACAACTCTCCTCCTCTAGAAGCATTAGCCTAGTTGCTACCACTTTAATCCTAGCAGTGTTGAAGCCAGTAGCTAAACTAAGCGGGGTGAACATGCAAACTTCACATAGAAAGGACCCAGGCAGCCTTCCTGGGCACTGAACTCAGGGCCTCCACTGTATCAGTGTGCCATATACCAGGGTGAACTTCTTCTTCTTTCAGCTGCTCCTGTTAGAGGCCACCACAGCCGATCAACCGTCTACATTTCTTCCTGTCCTCCGCATCTTCCTTCATCGCTGCCCATACCCACATCTCGTTCATCCTCACATCATCTATTCCTTTATATTTCTAACAAAGGAAGGTGTATATTATATGTGCTGACAATGGTTCCACCTCCTTTAATTCTCTTTAGAGAAATGTCCAGTTTGTCCTTGAAAATAATGCTGCAAACTCAACATACCTCATATGATGAAAAGAAGTCATGGAACAGCTGATGTGAGAAGGCAGCATTAGTTTCATCAAAAGAGACTGCATCATGCCATTACAATCAACTGCATTTAACTGAGGACTGGGGTTGCAATAACAGTCATAACAACACAGTTGGAAAGGTCAGAATATGAAAATGCATTAGTGGTGCAAAAAAACTTCATATTGCTAGTGTGTATGTCTCAAAAATTACTTTTCTGGCCAGTACATGAATTGGCTAAAATGGCTTAGTTATCAGGTCATCCCCTTGATAGCGTGTAACCAAGGCCACACTTTGCACCTGAAAATGGAACAATGGGCAAAAGGTGGTTGGAGGGGCAGAACGATTGAGACACATAAGTCCTGAATATGCATTTACAGTGGTGCAATTCAACAGCACAGACAACACTGCATTACTCACAGCCAGATTCCCTGATCTTCTCGTATTCACCCAAACTCTGACTCAAAGCCAGCATAGTCTCTGCAGTGTCCTTTGTTTTTTATTTGCTTACTATGTAAAACATCAATGTGAATTGGTTCAAATTTTATGTATTAAACTAAATTAAATTAAGTATTATACCTATCCCCATATCAGTTCAGAATTAACATTGCTTCTGAAGTCCTCCATGTGCTTCTTTGTGAGTGGAAGAGACCTTGGGAGTTCAGCTGATGTTTGTATGAGTAGTATGAATAGGCCAGTAAGTGAGTATGCAAGACAGTGAGAGAGAGAGAGAGAGAGAGAGAGAGAGAGAGAGAGAGAGAATGACTCTGGGGAGACTAAACAAACAGGCTTAACTGGGCCTGTTTTTGGATCAGGCGGAGATGGGGGGGGGCACATTTAGCACTGTTGGAGAGCAGTAAACATCCACTGAGGAATTACTTTAGCACTGTGAAATTCAAAGTGCTTGTGGGACTCTGAAGTGTCCTCAGCAAACCAACACACACACACACACACTCATACACACACTCATACACATACCCTACACACATGGGAGGCCTGCAGGCATACTGCATACTGTACATAGAGTCTGGTTAAAATTGCCATGCTTTTGCAGGCTTTCTGTGGCGCAGTCAAAAACCTCCTGCATAAACACACGCAGTCAGAGAGAGAAAAAAGAATGATCTCTGTTCGCCTTTCTGGATGCAGCTAAGGCCTAGTCTTTGGGTAAATCACTCGGCCGGCGGGGTTGTCCTTTACAATAGCGTTAGGATTAATCTCTGCCTGCAAGATTGAGCCTAAAAAAGAGAAATGAAATATCTGCCCTACATTGCCAGGAGGAGCATTTGGAAAATGAAAATTGGTTTGATTTTAGGTGAAGTCCTTGCCCTCTGTTCTGCTTTCATTATCCTGTGTCCACAGGCCTAAGACCAGAGAAAGGAAAGCCAGTGGCAGAATTTAGGCCCTATAATTTGACACCAAAACACACACAAATAAAGTTCACAATAATTAGGTGCTCCACCTTTCTTAAAGTTCACCTCAATTAGGTGTGTGCTCTTCGGAGATGCAGGCAGCTGTGATTTATCAATGCCTTGCACCATATTTAGCACACATGCACCCATGCAAACACTCTCACTATGTGTGTTTTGCCTGTGTGTGTGGGGTGTGTGTGTGTGTGTGTGTGTGTGTTTGTGTGTGTGTGCATGTGTGTGTGTATTTGTGTGTGTACATTTGTGCATATATTGGCCAAAGTGTCTCCATGCCCTTGACATTTTGCCACCAGAAAGGCTGCAGTAGATTAGGTTATTGAGACACCACCACCGTTTGCTCTAAACTTCAGTCAAAAAAGTCTGAAAGCAGACAAGGTCTGCTGATGGAGGCCGCACACATATGCTCGTCATTTGTTTTTGTTTTCATAATACTAATAATGCCATAGTTGCGACTATAGACACACTATTGATTTTATATCCTATGTGGATAAGTTTTGATTCTGTACAGGGCAGAGAAAGTGGAGCTGTTTGTTGAAAAGGTTAACAGGGCAGACATGTGTGTGTCCGCTGTTCGCCCCTGAAAGGTGTTCGGTATCGAACCGGACCATTTGGGACATTTTTACATGGACAGATCAAACTTCAGAAATGAAATCCATCGGGTCACCTTTAGCAATTTTTTTTTCTTATTTGTGCATGTAAAATGAACCTGCCATGATGGGAAGGGCACTAAATTTAGATTACATACTGTATATGAACATACAGTACCTTCCTCAAGGAGAAGAAAAGACAGACAGAAAAAGACAGAGGAAGGTAATGTAAATTTTTTCCCTGACAGATCATGAAATGCTTTCCAGTTTGAAAACCTTTCAATTATAGCTTCATGCATTTTGAAATAAGAATCTTAATAAGTATGAGGAAAATCATCATCATCATCATCATCATCACCACCATTACATCATATTATGCTTTTGTCTGACAAGAAAATGTCAATGTCAGATAAATGAACAAGTAATAAATAAACAAATGAATAAATAAATAAATAAATAAATAAATAATAAATATTATTATTAGTTGCTGTTATTATAATAAAATTAATAATACATCATTCTAATATGTATTTCTATCTATCTATATATCCATCTATCTCTAATATATATGTATATATTAGAGATATTTATATATTATATATGTGTATATATATACAGTACTGTGCAAAAGTTTTAGGCAGGTGTGAAAAAATGCTGTAAACAAAGAATGCTTTCAAAAATGGAAGTGTTCATCATTTATTTTCATCAATCAACAAAATGCAGTGAATGGACAAAAGAGAAATCGAAATCAAATCAATATTTGGTGTGACCACCCTTTGCCTTCAAACCAGCATCAATTCTTCTAGGTACACTTGCACACAGTTTTTGAAGGAACTCGGCTGGTAGGTTGTTCCAAGTAGTGACACCAAATATTGATTTGATTTAGATTTTTCTTTTGTTCGCTCACTTTGCATTTTGTAAATTGATCAAAACAAACAATCATTATTTATTTTTCTGAAAGCGTTCTTTGTTTACAGCAAAGTGTTTTTACACCTGCCTAAAACTTTTGCACAGTACTGTGTATATATACACATACACACACACACACACACACACACACACACACACATATATATATATGATGCCCTGTGTCCATCAGAATTCCCTTCTAGACATAATTAAAGAGCTGCAAGTCTGTGAATGAGGCTTGATAAATAACCTGATTCAGGTTTGAGGATAAATGGCGAGCCTCGCTGCAAAAGGAAGTAATGTATGTAAAGTAACTGATTTAAGTGTGTTTCATCTCTTTCATCACCTTCCATTGTGTAATCAGACGTGTGTTTGTGTCAGGCGGCGGTGTGCTGCTGCGCGGGTTGCGGTGAGTGCCATTTGTTTGCAGACAAGGAGTCTTTGATGGCAGAGAAAGGTTGCAGTGAACATTGCTTACTTTACTTGAAATCTTTGCTATTTGCATAACATGCAGTAAGCCTTATTGGTGTCTTATGAACTGCAGTACAGGAAAATAAACAGATAAAAAGCCCTTAAAAAACAAACAAAAACTCAGGAGATCATTATCAGAGCTGGAATTAGATGAATAAAAAAGCCTTATGGGTATTTGTTTGTTTTACGCATGTGTGTGCAGCGGCACAGCGTTAGCAGCAGCAGAAGCCCCTGTCCTGTGCACCTGTGCTCCTCTCTGCGCTTTAGTGTGGCGCTCCACAGCCCCGCACTACACATTTATGCCAGTCCAGCCATGACCAGGCTTTGATTTTTGCAGATGGCAACAAAAAAGTTCTTATTACAGCATTTGTTAGGGACAGGGAGGAAAAAAAAACACTTTTTTCCCCTCTGTGTTTGTGTGTTTGTTTATTTATTTTTCTGCTGAACACAGCTGCTCGGACCCCTCCATGCAGAAATGCCCAATATGGCTCCTGTAATGAATCGGAGGCTGGGGGCCAAGCAGGCCGGTTTAGAGGATAGACACCAGCGGAATTTCACTCCCAATGGCTCCCAGCGGGCATCATTTCCACACTTTTTTTTGTTGTTGTTTCGCTTCTTTCTTTTTTCCTAAGTCCCCCCCAATCCCTTGTTTTTTTCTTTCTCTCCTCTTGCCAAGCAGGCAAGTTGTGTTGCGCTCTGTGCTGGCAGTGTGCTGACATGAGCAGTCAGACAGGCTGGTAACAACTCTCTTAGTCCTGCACCTGTTATTGAACAGTCAGTTCTACACACGGGCCCGGAAAACTCAATTGGAATCTCAATAGTGTCAAAGCAGAGAGCGGAGGGTAATTCTACATCACTATCTAGAGCGATGCCAGATGAGTAGAGGCAGAGAGCAGCTCTATCGGGGGAGAGCGAAGGGAAGAGCACAGCTGCCCCAGCACTAACTTACCCTGCAAATTTACACCTGCCACTCAGAACTGTTCCCCATCCCACATTTAGTTCTGAAGCACAGGATGAAGAAAATTACTCAGTGCTTTGTATCACATCCATTTTGAGTCTTTGTGACAGTTTGTGTTGAGATCTATGTTAAGATTCTGTTAAAAAACCAAGCATCCAATTTCTTGAGCATCCTCTGTTAAAGATAAAGGAGACCTACTTGAGCTTTAAAAATTCCTATTTGAGAATACATTTTGAAATAACATGCTGATTTGTTTTCCCCGACATCGTTTATTTAATTATTTGTTGAGCATATAGAATCGCCAATTTTCCGTCTCTTTCTTCTATCTCTTTTTCTCTCTCTGCCTCCCTCTCTCTCTTTTTCTCTCTCAGTCGCACTGCAGAGCAATCGAAGTGGTCCTCACGCTTCACGGAGCCACTACCACCACAATGATCAATCCATAAAATAACCCAATCATAAATCTGATATTGTTGTTCTAACACTTTTAATAACACAGATTTGAATATTGCCTTGTGCATTGGACTGATTTATTGGTAAAAAAGTGCTATCAAGCTCATATACACAAAAAGGGGGGGGGGGGGGTGTTCTGGTGGTCTGCCAATAATGCCATTAACGGCATTGTTCGAACTCATTACACCACAAGAAACACAATAATATTGCAAATCTACAAATGTGCAAGATTCTTCTGAATAAGCTAATTACTTTTGCCAGCCACATTATTAGGCTGCCTCTCTCCCTGCCGTAAATCTTAAGGCGAGCATTTAGAAATCCCCTCCCTGGTGTTATTAACGGTTCCCTGTTGTAATGTGTGCAGGAGCAGCTGCCAACAGCACTTACATGAGTTATTAGGCACGAGAAGGCAGGTGCCATTGAAACAATATGGCTGTGCAGTTGTCACAGTGATTGTGCTGACCTGAGCTATGCTAAAGCTTCAGTTATTCAATTAGAGGTAAACGGCATGGCTACATGCCCGGGGTTCCATCACATACACTCTCTCTGTCCACTGCCCACTGCTCATTCCTGAACTGGACCTGAGGAATTGTCTTCAGCAAGCATAAAAACATTTTTTAGAGACTTTCCAGGTCATTGTTCTTGTCAGCTCATGTATGCAAGTGACATTTTTATGGTTAATTCTGTAACCTGTAATCTTATTATTGTATTTTTGTTATTACATTTATATTACATAATTATATACTTGTAATTTCATGCAATTTTTAAATCACCTAGTGGTTAGGGAGTTGGCCCCAGATCGGAAGATTGTGGGTTTGATTCCCTCCCCAGGTTGCCCTGAGGTCCCTGTCCCTGTCACTGCTCCCCGGGCACTTTCAATAGCTGCCCACTGCTGCATGGTGTTTGTGTGCATGGGTTAAATGCAGAGGTCCAATTTTGTTGTGGTTGACATGTGCTGTGCTGTGACCTCGCAATAACAATGGTTGTCACTTTCACTTTGTCACTTTCACTTTTTCACTTTCACTTTTCTAGATGGCCTTTTCCTGTTAATAATCACAAAGTTTTCAAACAGCAAATTTGCGCTAATTGTTGTAGATCTGTTTTCAGATACTAATCATCCCTATCCGTGTGTGTCAGTTGGCCAGGAATTAAACAAGGAATGAGGATTTCTAACAAGGAATGAGGATTTAGTGGATGCCCCATTGTGCTTGCAAAGAATCTCTGACACATTAGTGTATAGACCGCACAGGACCTGTGAAGGTGATATTAAGATTTTAACAACAGATTCTTTAAATCCTGTAAATTGTTAGGGACCCTCTGGATCAGATTTGTTAATCCAGCACATGCCACTGCTTTTCAATCTGGGGAATTTGGAGGCTGAGTCAAAACCATTGACTCTTTGCAATGCAGTTCAAACCCTTCCTGAACATTTTCACTGTGGGAGCGTGTATTATACTGCTGAAAGATGCAGGCTTGCCATCTTCCCAATGCACCTAATCACCTGAGGTAAGCAAACACACTAACTTGTCCACATGATATAATAGAAACATGATTTATCTGAGCAGGCTTTCTTCTTTCATTGGTCACATAGTCCAGTTCTGATGCTCACGTGCCATTTGTGTGCATTTCTGAGTAAGGTTAGCATGGGCAATCTGGCTGATCTACAGCCACCAGCAAAATATACAGCAAGCAGTGATGGGGTGTGTGTTCTGACAACCTTTCCATCATGGTGGCACAGTCGTTAATGCTGTCACCTCACAGTGAGAGGGTTTGATTTCTAGGGGGATGGCCTGGGCCCTTTCTGTGTGGTGTTTGCATTTTCTCCCCATGTCTGTGCAGGATTCCTCTTGGTGCTTCATTTTCTTCATGCATTTCAAACATATGCACATCAGGTTAATTGAAGATACTTAATTGCCCCCTAGGTATTAATAGCGATCTGTCCAGGGTGTTTTGCTGAAGGCTAAAATAAACTCCAGCTCCCCCATCACGCTACTCAGTTAAAGCAGTAATGAGTGAATGATTTATAGGGTCTTTTGAAAACAAAAACAAATATAGGGTCATTTGAAATAATATTTTCAGTCATGTGAGGAATGATTAAATGAAACATAAGGCATAGATATTCCAAGGCACTTCACCATGGGCGACCGTTATTGTATGAGCACCGTCATCATAGAGTCCTGTAGAAGAAGCACAGCCATCGGTGATCAAACCTCATCGAGCTGGCATTTGATGGCCAAGGCGTAGGCGGTGCGCATCAGTCAGACTTCTACTGTTCCAGTGCGGAGTCCCAGCACACAGGGGCTTGTTGAGAGTGATGTGACAGTTTGCACTGAAAACACTTCAGCACCGACACTGGATAGAGTGAAAGTGCGCTGAATCAATGCCATCGTTCCTTTCCCATCCATGCCTCTGTATCCTGCATGCTGTCCACCATGACAACAGCTGTCACTGTAGATTTGAATAAATAAATAATAATCATTCTTTTTTGAGCACAAAGTGTGCTAAACGCGATGGAGGTTCAGATGTGTTTGAGCACCAGGGCTAAGAGCTCGTCATTTGCGCTGTTTTGCACACAAAATAGATCACTCAAACTTTTATACACAACTTACACACCTCTGCTATGTTTCTAGGAATTTTTAGTTTGTTCTAAGTTTGTTTCTAGGACTACCATTCTTTGATAAGTATACTGAAATGGAAGGAAAGTGCACAACTTACCCCATTATATCATCTACATTTACAGGACAAATATAATAAAAATAGAGTCAATATAATATAAGATTGTAGCAAGGTTGGTTCGGGTTAGGGTAGGAAGTTAGGATAAAGAAGTGGACACAGACGAGTCAGTTCAGCAGGGCCAGGACCTGCTGTATCCCAAAATACAACCTTCATTGCAGCAGGATAGAGAAAATCACTCATAATATGCAGTTTTTTTTCTCATTCTGTAAAAGTTAAAGAGATATAATTTGGTGAAACAAAGATGCTCTTTCTTCAAAAATGCAAGCGTTCAATGGATTTAATAACATTTAAGTTCATCTTTATTACTTGGAAATTCATAGAGCTTAATACATGGACAAACTGAAAACATTTATTTAAATTCATAAAAATGTATTTAATTGGTACAAATTACACCATAATCGGTTTTTTGCAATGAGCTCAAAGGATATTTTGTGAACAAGGCGTTTATTACAACACTATAAGAAATGAGCAATTTGCAATCAAAAGAAAGACGCATTAAGAAATGTATTGACAAAAACACTTCGCTTTAGGTTTGTCATAATCTGACCAAAATCATATCCTGCTTAGACCTGCAGTAATTTTTAAATAATCTGTGTTAATTTCTACTCTGCATGAAGTTTCAGCGCACCCCTAAAATGTGGCCCATTAGCCTATCTTCTCCAATTTATTTCTGATCTCGCCTCAAATTCCCCTTTCTAGTTCCCCTACTCCAACCTCTGATTGCTTCAGGGAAACCGTTTCAACCTGCTTTGCATTGTGTGTCCACGTGATTAATATCTGTTGTCTGAAATTAATTTATTCACTTTATCAGTCACATTGTTTTTCATGCAAAAATAAAAAGAAACAAAGCAAAAATAAAAAGCAGGGAAACACCTTTAAATTCAACGTTTAGCATCACATGCAAAAGTGATTACATGACCAGATTACTCTTGCATTTATAGGTAATGATGAGACTGCTCAGTACTGAGAAGTCCATTTGACAAATCAACACACGCACATGCTCACCCAACCACCACCCTCTGTCTCTGGAGAAGACAGCACATTGAAACAGAAAGCATTGTGAGGCTTGCGCGTGTATGAGTGTTTTAGGTGCATATGGAAAGGACCATTAGGAGGAATGGAGGATCGTTTGGGATAAATCGAGTCATTAGGCATCCGTTTGTGGCAGAGCGGCTTCCATATGACAGAGCAGGGTGGCAGGCCTCTTCTTTCCCCCAGCCAGCTTCTGTTGCCTGCTCCCATAAACAGACAAACAGATTGGCTCGTTTGCATTTCTCTTCTGGGCGGCAGCTTGGCAGTGGCTTGTGGAGAACCTTTAACTGTCACTTCCCCGTCCCAAACACCTCCCCAACCCACCACTCTCCCCAGCTCTTCTTTTTTTTCTATTCTGGTTGAAATCTGTATAAAATAGGAAGCGTTTTTGACATTCATGGGGGAAACCAGAGCAATGGAAAAAAAAAAAACTTCTGAGATCTTTCCGCTTTTCCCACCACAAAAGTTCCCATATTGGAAAAAAGTGAATTGGCAAGTAGGGGTGATAGATATTTTCTCCATTTTTGAGTCTTTGCTCTCTTTTTCTCAGCCCATTATGAGCAGAAGAGCAGGACAAGGCCGAAAGGTGAAAATGACAGTAATTAATGACAGCAGCCAGAAATAAGGGCTTATAGACGATCAAGCTGCCAGCAATGTAATCTGAGCCCTCCCATGGCCTAAGGCACCTCCTAGTTGCACTAGCACTCAGTCAGAGTGACCATCATTGGTGAAGTGTCTTTTATGATTGCTCTCGTCTGTGAGTGGCTCTTACACTGGGCTGTATCATGTTGCTGAAATTACGCGTCATGTGTGAGCATCTTTTACACACACACACACACCTGCCTGTAAAGTACGCTCATTCGCGTGCAGCGATGGATAATTTAAGAAACATGATACAGCGTCAGCTGTCTCAGTCATGCATTTGGCTACAGATGTGTTAGATCGTGTGGCACATCGACAGCAAGATAATTACCCGCCAATCACTGGGTCCATGCGGAGAGAGTGAGGGGGCTAGTAGCCCAGCACAGGAGCCTCTGACACAGCTGACAGGTATATTCTAGTCTGAAGCACTGGCTATACTGTGACAAGCTGAAGCTATCACGATTAACCCTCTAGACCCCACAGCGGCCTCTGTCGGCTGCTCCGCATTTTGCTGTATTAGCCACGGTTGGCCTCGATGATTTGAGTTTGATTTTGTTATAAAAACAGTATAACTGCATTAATCAGACTGAGGTTGTACAATTAGGGATTTATAATCTAACTGTTTCACAATTTTTTTCCAGCTTTTGATTAGAAACAAATGGTTTTAAATATTCTATGACAAGTGTCCCAAAAATGGCAGGAGACTATCATGAGAATCCATCCATTTTCTGCCGCTTGTCCCAAACGGGGTCGCGGGGGAGTGCTGGAGTCCAACCCAGCTCACACAGGGCGAGGACGGGGGACGCACCCTGGACAGGTCGCCAGCCCATCGCAGGGAGGAGCAAGAGTACCTTGCTCAAGGGTACCTCAGGGCAACCTATTGGGAAGGGGTTCAAACCCCTGATCCTCTGATCATGTGGCCAACGCCCGAACCACTAGGCTACCACTATCATGAGAATGTCACATGAAAGTGATTATCCTTGTCATCATGAAGCAGCACAGCACAACACAGCAAAACTCAACTTCTGCGTTTCACGCAGACACACATGTGCAGCAGGGGGCAGCTATTGAAAGCTGGCTGGGGAGCAGTGACGGGGACTGTACTTCACTCAAGGGTACCTCAGGGCAACCTACTGGTGAGGGCATTGAACCCACAATCTTCCAAGCCGGGGCAACTCCCTAACCACTAGGCCACCGCTGCCCTAGCGGATCACAAGCAGATCATAAGGAGCCAGATAGACTGGACTGGATTTTGGTTTATGAAGATAGCAGCAGTGATGTTAAAGTAAGACTGAAATGTTAAAGTCTCTGTTTACCTGTGTTTAATGGCAGTGTAACATTTTCACCGATAGACATCCAGGTCAATGTTTCATTGCCAAACCAATGACCTACGTTCTTTTTAAACATAAGTGAAAATCTTTGATAGACCAACATAAAACTCATCATTTGTCTATTACATTTATAATACAGCCACTGATTCTGCTTGTCTTCATCTTTCACTCTCACACTCTCAATTTCTCCATCTAAATTCAGCTCAAAAGTATAACCAAAGCCTATATATATATATATATATATATATATATATATATATTTTTTTTTTCTTCAAATAGTGTTACTCTATTGGTTTTTATAAGGCTAATTAAGTACTAGTCAAGGTATCGTGAGATGGCATTTGACTTCAGCATGATTTTAGGCAGCAAAGCCCCCATTAGAAGATCTCAGACCAACACATTTATTGAACTGATTATTTTCCATTTTAAAAACCATGAAATAAATGTTAGACAGTTCCACATAGGTGGCAAAAAACAAAGAGTCCATTAATGTTTCATTTGCTGAGACCTAATATCATGAAGTATATCAAATTCTCAGAAGAGTGTTGTTTGCCTTTTCTCATATATCACTAATTTGGATAAATAATTTAAGATGGATAAATATGCCATAAAACCAGTGAGAATTTTTAATCGATTAGACACAAATCCTAATGTTTTCTCTAAACGGGTGTAGGCCATAAACTTCACCTGTGTATTGTGCGGAATGCAGATTGTCTAACAGGTCAATAACCCCAGTCATAATGTCTCATGTACAGGGCCGTTGTTTGCCTTGTCACCACTCAAACATCCCTCAGTTTGCACAAGTTCATTGCATCAGTGCCTGGATGTCTGTGTTTGGTGCAGCTTGAAGTGTTGCATCTCTTCTGCCTTTGTGTCCTGACAGGCAGAACTCAAGCTGAATGAGAGTGTGTGAGTGATGCTTTTGGCTGGGAATCAGATCAGCCGACTCACGCTGAAGCACCGAGAGGTGAGGAGGGAAAGCCAAACATATGCTCTCCATTACACGTTTATTATTCTATGTCAAAATACCAAGTCCAGACTCGCCAACGTGTGCGCCAAGTCGCAGCCTTATTTTCGAAGTGCGGGGTAAAGTGGATTGGTTCTGCATAGGATTTCATGTTATAAAGGGTGGGGACGGATCAGAGAAAAAGGTGCCGTATGTGAATCCTTAACAATGTTGAAATAAACTAAAAGGAGCTGCCCATGTAACCGCTGATAAAATCCAGATGATATCACCATTATTTTCTTTTCTCTTGAGATAATTTTGCCAAATATTATTGTTTGCACTTAACATGGGCAAGAGCTATTTGGAGGAGAGTGAAAATAATTTACAGAGACATTATGTGCTAATATCCGTGTCAGGCAGTTGGATGGAACAAATTATCCCCTGTTCTGTGCTGGTTACATTCTAAGTGGTTTTTCTAGGCTGGTTTCAAATGGAAAAAAGGGAAGAAAAACAAGTCGGTTGGAGCAGACCTCTAGTGTTTGTTTAAATAATTTATATTTCTAAAGGTGACGGTGTCATCAGAAGATATCAACACATTTATGTTCTTTTGAGTCACGGTTGTACAGCACATGCCTTTATTTGGTTAGAACTCTACAGTATCTTGGAAGGCAAGGGAAAATTCAAGATCTGTATTTTTTAATCAAATGCTGTTTTAATGGATGGATGGACGCGTGGATGGACGGACGGGCAGACAGACAGACAGACACACAGACAGACAGAAAGAATCTTAATTGTAGATGGCTGACAAAAGAACAGAAGTCTAGTTTGTATAAGTCACTATTCTCTATTCCTCTGTCTCTGGTGATCAGTGGTTGAGCGATTTCACCCATCAGTATAATAATAATAATAATCCTTTATTTATAATCCCACGAATGGGAAATTCACTCTCTGCATTTCACCCATACACACATGTGCAGCCCGGGGAGCAGTGATGGGAACGGCCCCTTGCTCAAGGGTACCTCAGGGCAACCTACTGGGAAGGGGCTCGAACCCCCGATCCTCCGATCATGCAGCTGACGCCCTGACCACTAGGCCACCGCTGCCCCATGTTGTGCATGCTGTAAAACAGTCATTCTCTGACAGATTAACTGGAATGAGAACCTCGTCAATCACCTGAGAGAGAGGGAGAGAAAGAGGCTGAAATGAAACTTGTTCAGTTCACTGCAAGCAATACGATCCAGTAGAGCTCCATTTTTAGACCTCCTTCTCTGAAGTAGCCCTGACTAACTATGATCCAGCCAAAAGTGATGTGGAATAGAAAAAGCAGTGGCTTCACTTTTCATTAGAACATTCCTAAACCTGAGCATGTCTGGAGTGGAAATCCAAATAATAATTCTAAGGATGATTAAAATGCACTGAAGTATTTACCATAAAGGGCAGAAAGGAAAATGATTTAGACCCCAAAAGTAACAGCTATTGATTCGAAAGGAAAAAGTTTCCAAAGTCATTGTCGGCAGAACGTTTAGCTTGCCTTTGCCAACACTGGTGATCCACTTGACTTGGATTACACTGCCTGTGCTTGCTACAACATTATGCAGCGAGATTAAGCAGTAACTCTGTTATTTCTTGAGAATAATGCGGCATAATTACGTGACAGACTGCTCTTTAGGCACTTATGGAGAAGGTAATGAGCATATTTTCTTTTGCACCACAGTTGATTAGCCACCCTGTCTTGTAATACCCTTGCTGAACCTGCTGAACATATGAGGCTATAGAAAAGACCTTAATGAGAGGTAGGAGGATGAGGACTGTCTGCGCACATGCATGCCAGTGCGTTTGTGTGTGTGTGAGACACAATGAAAGACGGCAACTCTATAACTGTACTCCCTCGCACTAAATCTCTTACCTCCTGTCCTCAGTCGTAACAGTGTGCATAATCAAATCAATCCAGACAGACATTTTAATCACCTATTAGCAGGCCTCTACACTTGTTCACAAAGCTTCAGCTCTAGTTAGTAGCAAGCTTCACCCTTAACTGCTTTCTTTTCTCTTTTTTTCATGCAATCAACAGTGGTCTCTCATTCTAGCTTTTATCATATTGTTCATATTCCTCCATCTCATACATCCATACCCCTGAACTCCTAATTCTGTTGGATACACCTTGTGAACCTTTCACAAGGGCGACGCACACAATATACATTTACATTTGCGTTCACATTTATGGCATTTAGCAGACGCTCTTATCTAGAGCGACTTCCGTGTCCTAATTACAGGGACAGTCCCCCTGGAGCAACTCAGGGTTAAGGGTCTTGCTCAGGGATGCAGTGATGGTAGGATTCGAACCTGGGACCTGTTGAGCCATAGGTCCATAGGCAAGTATCCTACCAGCTGCAGCCAGGGACATGGACATGACACCACCACCCTATACCCTATACTCTACATAAAATAAAATAATACCTACACCTTACACACCATCATGAAGCAGAAGAGGCATGTGTGTAGTAGTAGGCAGCAAGAAACCCGGGTCCACAAGATGCCACCTTCGAGATGACCAAACTGTATACATAGTGTGACTGCAACAGTCAACCCACTCCAGCCCAGCATCCACCCACTCCTGGCCATCAGCATTCCTCAGGGAAAGCACGGTCAAATCAATGCCTTCTCCCTTTAATGGACCTGGCCTTTAAGATTGGTTGATAAGATGTTGTGATAGACTACTCCGCAACTGTGAAGCAAGCTTGAAGCAAATGGAATATGCTGAGCCAATTTCATCCAGTAATTAAATCATTACACAACATTCACTTCAGCACTATGTAATATTAACAATTATACAATTATTAAGAGAATTTAACAGAATTAAATGATAGAAGTAAGTGACCTTCCTATTATATTCAATTGTAATAACCTTTTGCAGTTTGAAAATGATGAATAGCTATTATTAGCAAAACTAAAACATTGAATCCACACAAATTTGGACAATAATTCATCATCCATTTTCATGCCTACACAGCTGCATGCTTGGGTTTTTGCAGTGAGGTTATTCAAAAGCCATTCTGTGGCTGATATGGAAAGGAAGCAACACTGCTGGCATCAGACATTGCTGTAACCGCACAGAGTAAACATTGTGAAGGAGACATTTTTAATCGCAAGCATGTTCAATGGAGCTACAGTGCTGTGCAAAAGTTTTAGGCAGGTGTGAAAAAATGCTGTAAACAAAGAATGCTCTCAAAAATGGAAGTGTTCATCATTTATTTTCATCAAGCAACAAAATGCAGTGAATGAACAAAAGAGAAATCTAAATCAAATCAATATTTGGTGTGACCACCCTTTGCCTTCAAAACAGCATCAATTCTTCTAGGTACACTTGCACACAGTTTTTGAAGGAACTCGGCTGGTAGGTTGTTCCAAACATGACTGTGTTTCAACCTCCGTGTGACACTGATGATCATCAGCACCTGTTTGGTAAAACTGGTTGATCACACACCGACTATAATCCTACAAAATCCTTGACTGTGTGCAAGTGTACCTAGAAGAACTGATGCTGGTTTGAAGGTAAAAGGTAGTGACACCAAATATGGCTTTGATTTAGATTTTTCTTTTGTTCACTCACTTTGCATTTTGTAAATTGATCAAAATAAACAATCATTATTTATATTTTTGAAAGCATTCTTTGTTTACAGCATTTTTTCACACCTGCCTAAAACTTTTGCACAGTGCTGTACATTCAAGCAAATGCATCTATTTTTTATAGTTTCTTTATTGCTATTAGTATTGTACAATAGTTTTATTGTAGGTCTTAGTTTTTGAACGAACTGAAAAAATTGTGGAATAAATGGGAAACAATTATTACTTACTAGGCAGCGGTGGCCTAGTGGTTAGGGAGTTGCCCCGGCATCGGAAGATTGTGGGGTTGATTCTCTCACAAGTAGGGTACCCTTGAGCAAGGTACCGTTCCCGCCACTGCTCCCCGGGTGCTTTCAATAGCTGGCCACTGCTGCATGGTGTTTGAGTGCATGGGTTAAATGCAGAGGTCCAATTTTGTTGTGGTTCACATGTGCTGTGCTGTGACCTCGCAATGACAAGCGTTGTCACTTTCACTTTCTTTCACTTAACTCAGTGAAAAATAAAAAAGCCGTGCAAGCAGGAATTGGAATTCTCCTGTCATCATCTAAATCTGAAATCATCATCATGAAATCTAGAAATCTAGTCACGGTCTAAAAAGATTTGTCCCCGGGCAACTGAAAGCTTAGGAAAACATTTGATCTGAGGTTTAAAACACACTGACTTATTGCATGGTTACAGCTGTATACACACGGGTTACACAAGTGATTAGATTTGACATCTTGAAGACTGCACCTGACTCAAATATTCTTTTTTCCCCATCTTTTTTTTTCTCTTTTCTTTCACCTTTACTCTTTTTGTAAAGCAGCAGTTTAAAGGAAATGAGAATTCACTGCTACTCTCAGGGGAGATTTAGCATGACAAAATCTTTACCTTTACTTTTTCAGTTAACCCCTTAAACCTTGGGCCTCAGATTTCATTCTAAATACTTTTTATTCAGCAACTGATAATTGAACCTGTATGAAATCTGTATGAAATCAATTCTAATATGAATATCAATCTATCCATCTGTCTATCTATCCATCTATCTATCTATCTATCTATCTATCTATCTATCTATTAGGCAACTTCTTTTCCTCAGACAAAATGGGCCAAAAAGAGACAAACTGACTCTGAAAAGTCAAAAATTTTAACAAGTCTTTCCGAGGGATGCTGCTCTTGAAATTGCTAAGATATTGGGGCGTGATCACAGAACCATCAAACTGTTTGTTGCAAATAGTTGCAAGTCGCTCTGGATAAGAGCATCTGCTAAATGCCGTAAATGTAAATGTAAATGTAAATAGTCAAAAGGGTCGAAAGGAACACGTTGAGAGAAAAGAATCAAATGTGAAGCTATCAGGAACCCATGATCCTCCAGTGCTGTCATATTCCAGAACTGAACCTACCTGCAGTGTCCAGAAGCACAAGGTGCTCAGTGCTCAGAGACATGGCCAAGATAAGGAAGGCTGAAACCCCAACACCACCAAACAAGATATACAAGTTGTAACGTTAAGACTGGGCCAAGAAATATCTTGGTTTTATGGAGATGAGATGAGAGTGACTCTTGACGGACCAGATGGATGGGCCTGTGGCTAGATCAGTAACCAACACAGAGCTCCACTTCCATTCAGACATCTGCAAGGTGAAGTGAAAGTGAAAAGTGAAAGGCTCTCTCCTTGTCATTGTGAAACGCAGCATAGCACAACACAAAGAGTTGCAGGGGGCAGCTATTAAAAGGGGAGCAGTGACGGGGACGGTACCTTGCTCAAGGGTACCTCAGGGCGACCCACAATCTTCCGATCCAAGGCCAACTCCCTTACAACTAGGCCACCACTGCCCCTAAGGTGGAGGTGGGATACTGGTATGCTGGTATTATTAAAGATGAGCTGATTGGATCTTTTCAGGTTGAAGATCAACCACAAAATCAACTCGCAAACCAAAAGTCTTCATCTTTCAGAGAAAGCCTGTAAAGGCCCTCAAGATGAAAGAATAATGACATGGACCCACTTCTTCACCAGACCTAAACCCTGTTGAGAACTTGTGGGCCTCTCTTAAACAGAAGATTTACAGGAAGGAAAACAGTCTGGGAGGCTGTGGGATTGGGGCTGCCTCCCAGCCCCAATCATCAGCAGATCAAGAAACTTACCGACTCCATGAATGGAAGGATTGTGACTGTTATTAAAAAGAAAGGTGGTTTTATTGGTCACTGATTTATTTTTGGAAATGTCAGAAATGTTTATTTGTAAATTTTGAGTTGTTTATTATTCTCTCTTTAACAGATGACATTTTTAATTTCATTTAGTTGTGTAATAATTATGCACACCACCAGTTGCTTAATAATTGTGCACACATGTAACCCCTGAGAATGTTCACACTCACATTTCCTTTGTAAAACATCAGGTTTCAGGGATGAAACGCAAAATCGTGACGCGTTCCTTATAAACTGGGGCAGTGGTGGCCTATTGGTAGGTTGTCCTGAGGTACCCTTGAGCAAGGTACCGTCCCTATCACTACTCCCCGTGCACTTTCAATATCTGCCCCCTGCTGCACGGTGTGTTAAATGCAGAGGGTGCATTTTGCTGGGCTTCACTGTGTGTTGTGTTTTACAATGACAAGCTATCACTTTCACTTACAAACATTTTGGATTGACTGATAGCACTGGATTTTTCAGTCAGTCAGTCAGTCATTTTCTGCTGCTTGTCCCAAGCGGGGTCGCAGGGGAGTGCTGGAGTCCATCCCAGCTCACACAGGGCGAAGGACAGGGGACACACCCTGCACAGGTCGCCAGCTCATTGCAGGGAGGCACTGGATTTGTTCCAGATTAAAATGAATCCTCAAAATATGCACTTGCCTAATAATTGTGCACACAGTGTACATAGTAACATACATAGTGTCATAGTAATTTCAAAAGCATGAAAAATATTTAGTGAATTCTTTTAAATATTTAAACCTTAGGGCGGAATCTTAGGCCGGAAGCCTCTTAACTATCATGGCTTTATTGTGTCTGAAATGTAAGTACTTTTACACTCAGCAGTATAAATCCTGCTCTGCTTGACTGACAGCATAACTGGAGGTGACATACTGGCCTCTACTCTCCTGTCCCACAGCGCGGTCAGGAGGTTTTAGTCATGACTGTATTCTCCTGACCGGTGGAGACAGGAGGGCATGTTGAACAGCACCTTCTCCTTGACCCGTGCTGGGCCTGGGAGACACATGCGTTAACGTTAGCAGTAACACACGAAATACGACTTGTCCTTCCACTTCACCCTGCTAGCACTGTCCCAGTGAGTAGTCAGGGAGCTGAGCGCAGCAATGCGAGACACATTATAAATGTTTCATTAGTGTTTCAGAGCCTTGTCTCCTCTCGCCTTTCTCTGCCGGGGTTACGCCAACATATCCTTTCTCTTTTCATGCACATCTCCCTCACTACCTCTCCTCTCCTCTTTCCCTTTCTCCACGCTGCCTCATTTTGCCTGATGGAGCTCTCATCCATGGTGAAGGACTGCACCTGACTGAGAGCAGTTGTCTTTTTCTCTCTCTCTCTCTCGCTTTCTGTTCTTTGTGCTTTTCAGCAGCGACTTGGCAGCACGCTTGCGGTGCCTCTGTCTCTGTCTCTCTTACGCTTTTCACCTTCACTCCTTTTTTGTCTTTTTGCACACAACATCTCAAAAACAGTTTAGAAATACAGTTTTGTGTGTGAAACAGAGTGCAAAGAAGAAACAATTTGTCTGGATTGAGAGGAAGTGTGGTGTGTGCGGTATGCTCTGTTTGCATGGGAGGATGCTTGAGAATAAAATTAGAAAGGTTTCTGACAGGCATTTTAATGTCCACATGACTGGATGATCTGAATGGTCAGTGAATTATCAGTTTAGTTTTTACACTTTGAGAGAAATGTTTTCTGTCTTTCCTTATTATCCCATTAGATATTTCCCTCCAAAAATATATATATATATTTTTTTTTCTTTTCTGTTAGAAAAACACATGGTAGAACCATATTATCCTGACTAAGACTAATAAACTGGAACGGCCATATAGGACTTCGGATAGATTGCTTGTTTATTTATTTATTTATTTATTCTTTCATTTATTTATTTATTCATGAGTTGTTTTCTTTTAAATGTGTTCTTTTAGTTATTTATTTGGAATATGCATTAATTAGATATGCATGAATCAAACTACATGATGCTGCTGCTTGATTGTTTGACTTCAGGATTTGTGAAAATTAGATAATCCCTGGGCAGACACATATAAAAAAACAAATGCTCTACAGTTTGCTGAAATAGAAAAATGAATGTAAAAAAGCTGCTGTTAGTTTCACAGTTGCATTAAGGCATTCTTTATTAGTTACTCACTGTATCAAAGACAAATCTTGCAATGGTGTGTCATAGTATTTTCAGTGGACTGGCATTTGGAGGGCTTTTTCCTTGTATTTATTTACATTTGCTCAAGCACTATGAGATTTCTAGATGGGAGCGAATAGGGAAACTCAGATAGGCACACAGCATGGTGGCGATTCTGAACCTATCTATAAATACTAAAATCTGATTAGGCAATCCATGTCTCCAAAAGCGTCTCAGCAACGGTAAATTGCCCACAGAGAAAGAGAACAGAAGCAGACTTCTCCTGAGCTCTTAAAATACTTCAAAATTAGGGAAGAAAAGGCCAATGAGGTTCCTCCTTCCACAAACAAATTTTCTGGAAATTTCCATGCAGACTTTATATCATGCAACCAAGGCCTACTTACTCTCACTCTGTATCCTTTCACGCAACACACACCCATTGGCACAAAACATGCATCAATTAAGAATATTGAGCCCATCTAACCCTGTTATTGGGCAACACTTTGCAAGAGTGGGTTTTTGTTTTTTTGTTTTTTTTTCCCCTTTAATTCAACAACTATAATCTTTACATCACATTTGATCAGGCAGGAGCAGCTCTGCAATAACGTTGCTCTGTGTTACTCAATCCTGTGCTCATCTTCTCTCACACAGCACAGGTGCTGTTCAGTAACGTTTTTTGCTGTAGAAAAGCTGATGTAGAAGTCAGTAAGAGTTTGTCGGAGTCTTTCACGTCTTCGAAATCCTCACCCACGCACTACGAGCTCCGTGCATACACACATGCACACACCCAGAGAAAAACGGAGAGAGCTGAAAAACATAAGTGTCAGATTAGTGGTAGGTCATCTGGAATTTTCCGAGCGACAGGAGTGTTGCGGTTGAGCCTGTGTATGCCGCTTACTCTTTGTCACCCTCCTTTTCGCCTCCGCACATCATTTAACTGCTAGTTTGTTTAAAGATGCCACTGTTTATTTCGGCTGCACTCGTTTTTTGATTTTTTCATTTTCCTAATTGTAATGCTCAGTTTTGATGGCCTTAGTAAATTATCAGCACATCATAATGACTTCCTACACATGAATGTGTATGTATATGAGACGGTGTTTGAAAACAGTATGCATGAATAAAGTAACGTAGCTTTATATGATGCATCTTAAACAGAAAAATATACACATACAATTTGCATCCATTGAGCTGACTGTGACATAACTATCATTTTCACAAAACTGACACGAAACTTTAAAACTTTTGCTTTTTTTGCCTGTCAAATGTTTGCTGCTTTGAAATGCAAGTTATATGGCTTAATATTCAACTAAGCAGCTGTTTCTTTCACTGCTGTTGAACCGCAGTTCATTTGCATTGCAGGAAGTGTCACATCCGCATACAGTCAATGGGAGAGCCCCAGTCAGACAGTGACCAATCTCGTACCCATGTTGCCTTCAACTATAGCACTATACACTCAGTATGTCAACTGACGATCACCCACACTCTCTCTGCATGAGATGTCACATGCAGACGTGATTGAAAGGTTCATGATGTACTCTGTACGTGTCATTTTGTAAAACCCTGAGCAAAGGTCATAAAAAACACTGCAAGTATTAAACTGTCACTGGGCTGGTACACCTAAAGACACATTGTCCATAATTCGAGGGATTATGGTACCATTCTTTTTAATAAAAAAAAGAAAAAAGAAAACATTAAAGAACACATTTAAAACACATTTACAGTGGAATAATTGGTCCCATGTTTCATGGTTATATTTTGAAAGGGTATGTTACAATGATATCTTTTGATAAACAAAAACACATTGTCCATTTACACTGCTGACCTGTGGCTTAATGGCAGTTCTTTCAGATATGAGCAGTAGACACATCCAATCCCATTTGTAATTCATGCCAAATTGACCATGACATATATGAACATTTTCTCATAGGGCAGCGGTGGCCTAGTGGTTAGGTAGTTGCCCCACATCGGAAGAGTGTGGGTTCGATTCCCTCACCAGTAGGTTGCCCTGAGGTACCCTTGAGCAAGGTACCATCCCCGTCAGTGCTCCCTGGGTGCTTTCAATAGCTGCCCACTGCACGGTGTGCATGGGTTAAAAGCAGCGGTCTAATTTTGTTGTGGTTCACTGAGTGCTGTGCTGTGACCTCGCAATGACAAGGGTTGTCACTTTCACTTTCACTTCTCCTGTGAGAAACTCAATAAAAGACTTTCAATAAATGATCTTGCAATTTGCACGGTAGCTGTAAATGAAAGATCCGATGTATAATAATAAAAATGCACATTTTTGCTAAAATATTTTGTACATTTGAACACAGAGCTTTGTTTGACTAGCAGATCTCATCAGATCATCAAGACATCTTCTCTTGGTGTGTTTGCTGTTATCTGTGTTTTCATACTCGTCACCATTCACAGATTAAGGCATTAGATCTTCTTATATTAAAAAACATTATCGGTGCTGAATGGACACTCAGCAAATATGCAGCAAGCTCTGGCACTGGAGGCAGATTCAGTGTGCCAGCATCAATAATTGAAATCTCAACTCATAATTTAATTTTTGAGGGCCACCAATTTTGAAGGCAGTTTAAATATAAAGCCTTTTTAAACAATGAATCAAATGCTCCATTAAGCTCCACTGTCCCTGTTTTCTTTGCTTGTAATGCATCCTGAAGGTGTGTGTCAGTGTGTGTGTGGCCTCTTCCAACTTAAGCACCATTGTGAAGTTTAATGGCGACACTATGGTGGGAGGCCTGATCTCTAGTACTGATGGTAATGACAGGAGTAGATTTGTAGTCTGAAGAACTGGTATTTTCAGTCAGCCAGACAAAGAATTTGATGGTAGACTTCAGCACAAAGCAGGAGAGGAGCTCCCAATGCCCTTATGATAAACAGTGGAGAGAGGTCAGTTTCCCAGACCTTTGTTTCCACATCATGCAGAACCTGTCATGATCCAGTCACATTAACACCTTACTGAAGGGGTCCTGTCAGTGTCTACCATCCCAGCACTCATAAAGCAAAACACTGAGAAACACTCTGGACATGTCATCAGTCCTTCACAGGGCAAAAGCACTCACACACACAGTCACACCTAGAGCAGCATCTGTAATTCACCTGACGTGCATGTGGGAGGAAACCAGGGCTGAAACCCAGACAGACACGGTTAAAACGACTTCACAATTTGGCTCTTGTTCAAAGCAAATAAGGTTCATAAGTTAGCTCATTGTTCACACTTCCAACACATCACTGGCTGTTTACGTCGCTGTCTAATATATCCCACCACTCAACCGGTGCCATTATAGAGAGATAATCAATGTTATTTAGTGGTTTCAATGTTATGGGTGATTGGAACGTGTCCAGCAACGTGTCCTGTATTTATTTAAAATATTTGTAGTATTGTTCACGTTTCCACTGCAACTGCCTCAGCCTGATACAGCACTGGTTTGAACATGTGTAACTTTATTAACTAACTTTGTATAACTTTATACCGCATACAGCTTTTGAGATCTATGATTTATATCTCCTATGTTTTGCTTTTTTCTGTCTCCATGTATATAGATATTCTGTTTTAATGCTTGAATTCTGTCCATGTCACCGCAAATTTCTATGTATGTCATACGGTGTTGGACTGAGGATATGACAATAAAAAATGATTTGATTTGACATTTTAAAAAGGCCTATTCCAACCAGAAACAAGTCATAATACAGACATCTGTAGTGAGGTTTAACCCCGGAAATGTTACAGCGGGCATTTAATGGAATTAGCTCATATAAATGTAATTTTATATCAGCTGCCATTAAGGCTTATGTAGGTGTCATGAAGCTCTATAGTAAAATATCTCCAATATGCTTGCTTATATCAGTGATTTACTTCATGGTGTCTTGGCATGTCACATCCATTTGTGTGTTTGTGTATGTGTGTGTTTGTGTGTGTGTGTGTGTGTGTGTTGAAGAGGATGTAAAGAGGGAGGCAATTTGTGTTGTTTTTGTTACTCTGTTACTGCTAGGTGTCTACATGTTCTACACTTTAAGTGTGTGTGAGGGATGTAGGATGTATACATCTATATATATCTAAGAACATCTCTGTGTTTTCCTATATGTGTTACTATAGGCTGTCTGTATGTGTTATCTGAGCTGTTTGTGTGGGGGGGGGGGGGGCATGAAGAAAAACAAGTGAAAGAGAGTGAACAGATAGTGGTTGTTTTAAGCAGTTGAAGGTGAGAAGTCTCACACACGTCTGAGAGATGTTATTTCAGGCAGGTTTTGAGGCCCATGTTGGCGGGAGCTGAGAGTGAGTGGAGGGTTTGTTTTGGAGGTGAAGAGCGGCTCAGTGACAGTTGCGCCAGCTCTTCCACACCGAACTTCCTCCCATTTACTTCTCTGGAGCTGTAAACTCTTCCCTGTGCAGCACATGGAAAATGAAAGTGATTTTCCTCTACCTGAGGTGAGGAGCAAATCAGGGCTTTTAGACCTGGATTTAGTGCCTTGTGTCCTTTCTGTAACTCCTTCAGCAGTTACCATGAGGTGCTGATGTGTTCTTACAAAGATATTTTGAGACTATTTTTCTCGACAGCACAATTTCTGCGTGGTTTTTCCCCATACGTACTCAGAAAAGTTGGGGTTTATGATGAAAGGCATTAACATTAATTTGTACTGTGGTGTGTACGTTCATTCGTCACTGTCAGCAACGGCTTGACACTCTGTGGTTATGTGGTTGCTCATAATTTTTTATTTTTTTATTTATTTTTTTTGCCATGTAAATACATTTGCTTGCTTATTTAGTTACTTAGAGAGTCAAAATAATATAATTATTTATTTTCCCTTCCGTGTTCCTGCTCACTTTGCCGCTGTTCTTTCCCTTTGTTAAATATTTTCCGCCACTTACATTGATTTTGACACCGCTCTTAATAACAATTGATTTACAGTTTTAATTACGTGCTTATCTCAATTCACGTAGGTGCTTGCTTTATTGCTGACAGGAGTGGAATGTCAAAATTTTTTTCTTGCAAACATTTATCTGCTATCTGATCCATTGAGCACCGTAAAGCTGAGTTGAGATCATTAAACATACAGTTCCAGCATACAATATCTTCACAAGTGCCGATATTCAAAGCACATCGGTGAAAAGTGCATCCAGATCATTGCAATGCAACTGAATCCTTGTTTAAAAAGCACAAAAAAAGTTAATTTATATCACAAGCCATAATGAGAGAAGCGAGACTTCTGTTTCTGTATAGGTTAACAAGTGGGAATGTTCATTTGTCCATTTCATTTGTCTGTCATGTCCATTTCCCAAAAGATTTTTTTGCAAAGCCTTCAGTATAAAATATAACTAAGCCCTTGCTATGCTGTATATATCCACTAGCTAGCTGCTCATATCTGTGTTTTCAAGCCGAAAATATGTCGCATTAGGCATTTTCAGAGCGCTGTTATTTGTGCATGAAACCTTTTTTTTTTTTTTTTTTACCTGAGCCTTTATTCCAAATGGTTATTTTCTTTAATATTTGCATCAGCATTTAAAAAATAAATGACCAAATAATGTCTAAAAATACACGCCAACATTTTCGAAAAAGGAAATGTGCATCAGACAAAGCTTCCAAGAAATTATATGAGAATAATTATTGTCATTGTGGGAACAAAGGCTTTTTTGCATAATTTAAAATATAATTATTTGTAACTGAATATGTTTAAAACATTGTCCAAAAAAAATGTGAAATTAATTCTCTATACCTTAACTTGCATTAAGAGTTTAGAACACTTGAACTTCTTGTTTTACTGTAATTTCTTTTAATTAATTAATTTATTCATTCATTTCTAAAATGCAGTAAAGGTCAACAATAACCACTTATATACTTGATTATATCTAATCATTTTAAATCACATTTACTTTTATACTTCTTTTGCTAAATTTTTTTAAAAGCAATGTTGACTTGAACTGCTTGCTGGGTGCGACTTTACCATTGCTGTTTATTAACCATGTTACATTTTTTTCATATCATTTTGGCTCAGTCACTGGTAATTAGACACTTTACTCTCGACCCCACTTTGACATAGTTAAGAAAAAAATATTTGGATCCATAAACTGTGCTGTGTTATAACAAGAAACTGAAGCTTTGAAGAAAATACCATATTTCAAAAAAACCTGCACATTATGAACGAGTGCGTTCTGGTGCACACCAAACAGCGCTCTCATTCCTAATCCTTCCATAACTGCTAAATCCACTGTATTGAGAATCAAGCTGCAATAAGCTGATTAATGTCAGCAGCAGAAAACGTGAGTGAAGCATGTAAACACATTGTCATTCATCGTTTGAGTGTGATCAAGAAAATTACTGCATATATAAAAGGCAAAATATCTATCTTTTGTGAAAGATCAAGCCATGTAAACACCTCCGTGGGTTTGATCAGAAGCAAGTAGCACAAGCAAAGGATGCCAATGGCAGATTAATGACCAGATTTATGTCAGACTATACAAATACAGTTATATGCAAGACTTTGAATGTCAGTTAATATTTAATATTTTTATATTTGAGAATAACACACACTTTTGCATGTTTTAATACGCAGACTAATGTATGCCACATTTTATAATTATTTACATTTTTTCCATTATGTCAGCAATTAAAAGAAATAGTCCTTGTATATTGGCAAACACAAATATTCTTGTAACCCCTTCTGTTATAGCTGTTTGGACTTATTTTCATTTTAAAATGCTATCCATATTTTTGTATATAGTCAGCTTAAATACACTGGAATCTAACACTGATGACTGAAGAACTGTATGTGCTGCTTCTCAGACATTTAAGAGCTGGCAGGGAGTGAAAAAGAAAGGGATCTATACAGACCCAGCATGAGAACACTTCAAGGCTTCCCTAGCAAACGAAGGCTATTTCATGAAGGTGTCCCAGGGCCTTTAAAAAGGCTGAAGAAGCTGTTAAAAATAAATAAATTACAACAAAAATCTGGATTATCAATAATGTGTTTCCAGTATGGGTAATCAATGGCTCTTTATGGAGGCCTCTCTCAGGACTTTGATTTCTCCCTCTAACAACAATCCTAGATCTTAAAGCATCAAACAGAAGTGCCTCGCTTTGTTGATAATGTCCGTGCTGTTGTATTGTTGCTTCCCCCCGTGTTTGCATGCTGCCACATAGATCAATGTGCCGCTTGTCCATCAGGATGTGTCCTTAGTGGGCTTTTTTCAGGAAATGACCTAAATGGACCTGCTCCTCAGCAACAACCTCTAAGACCTGGCAACGGCCTAACATTGTTTGCTCGTGCTCAGCTTGCGGAAGAGTGTAGCTGGATGGAGGGAGGGGGCTGCGTTTTCGAGATGTCTGGCACCACTTTAGTCATCGACAGATGACCCTGCTAGGACTCCTGTCATTTGATATCCCAGAGTCCTCTGGTGTAGCGTCAGACAAGCGGGCCCTCCGCAAACGACTCGGGCCAGGTGTAACTGTTTCAGCTAATTGCCTCATTAATGATTAAGCACCTCGAGCCTGCTCGAGCACTTCACTTGCGGGGAGCAAATTGTTCTGATTGGTTTGACGCTGTCAATTATTGATGAGACAGCAAGCTCAGATGCTTGCACCTGGTTTAGGAGCTTCTTCCAGGGCCCTCTCCTCACTTACCCTGCCCTCTCCATCCAAAACGATGAAAACAAAATACTCACATTGTTATTTATATTCTGTTGAGAGGTCACATTGGAGCTCTGCAGCCTCCTGCACTCAGACTGGGGTTGAGATTCAGTAAGTTCAGTGCTGTGCACATCCAAACTTAAATATGATTGATTTATTGCAGATAACATTATTTCCTCTGGACTTTTTGGCCACTTTTACACATTGATAATGGCTGGATTTATTCAGTGTTGAGCTTTAATGTAAATGTTGAATAGTTCCACTTGACATCTTAACAGATCAATAAATATTCCAAATTACGTAAAAAAGCTTTTATCAAAAAAACAGACAGTGTTTATTGTATAGATCAGTAATAGTTAGTTGTACTTTTTTGTTGTTTTTTTTTTTTTTTCTGCGAGATCTGCCATTTATATCTGGACACCTAAGAAACCCAATCCTTCTGCAATCATTTGGAAGTTGCAAAAAGCAATAAAAGTAAAAAAAATAAACTGCAAAATGACTATGAATTAAATGTTTCTAAATGATTGAAAGTTAAAAATGTTTTTTTCTTTTTTTTTTACATTATAAAATAAACACTTGTAAATATTCAGGGATTTTCAGTTCATTTATCATCCACTTAAACATTAACTAAATTTTTCTAGATCTTTCAAGAACATTTTTTTCTTATTTGATATGAGCTTGGTCTAATGTAATTAATCAACACTTTGATAAAATGAAGGAACACTTTTACTGAAAGGTTTATAGCCTTTTGTTAATAGGTGGGGAGATGTTTCTGGCCCATAAATAGCACATTAGTCACCACAGGCTGGTGAATGTTCTCCAGGGATGTGGCTTGGATTGAAGTTCCAGGGCTGATTGGCTCAGTGGTGCAGCAGATTCAAGGCATAGCTTACTATTTACGATCAATAGATCAGTTGACTGCCTAACTTCAGATTCAGTACAGCTTTGTAATTGTGCCTGTGGAATGTAGTGAGAATACTTAGATAAATGCTTCTTCATAAGTTCAGCCAGAAGATCTATCAAATTACTAATTGCCCTGTAGCTTAAACTCCTTATCCATGGTATGGACACTATACAGAGGTCAACTTCTATAGCCATGAAATTTATATCCGTGAGGAATCTTCACGACTTCCTAAAATCATTCAGTCAGATTTTTTTGTCCAGTGTGTCCATGAACATCCAGCTAAGATAACTTTCCCATTGGAAAGAACTCTCAATAGTTAGATAAACATATGTAAGCACTTACATTTTACAGTCTTCAGTTTTTCCAGTGGGTGGAACTAAATGTGTTCAATGAAAGAATCAGGCTTTTTGGAAATCCGAGATTCCTCACTGACTGTGAATGTGAGTGGTGGTCAGTGTTTGACATCCAAGCAGTGTTTGTAGGGCTTCCAAACAAGTAAGCCACTAATAGACAAGTGACATACCCAAAACTAAACAGAACTCTTGAAAAGAAGCTGGGGGAAATCGTAGAGATATCGGTCTGAATTTTGTCGTTATACCCCGAACTGAAGGCCCAGCTCTTATTGTAAAGTTTATCCGCTGTTGTATATACAGATTTCAGATCAGTTTTATTATTACTTATATTACTGGAGCAAAAGAGGGCACTTTTATAGTAAAAGGCATTTTTTTTACTTCTAACATAAGTTTATGTAAAGCACTTTTATTCCAAGCAATTCAGTATATCATTGTCCTTAGATGAATGTAGGTGTGTTGTGTGGGTACGCTGTCAATCAGTTAACAAGAGTGTAAGTCATGAGTTTTTCTCCTTTGGGACACTGCACATTAAATGGACTCTGTCATGCTGCAAACACAACTACGTGCAGTTAGGCCACAGCTGGCAGTGTGGTAACCCACAAGAGGGCAACCAGGTGTTGCATCTGTCCCACCCCCTCCACTTGCGCTCATGCTCCCACACAAAGCACCTGTGGTATGTGGGGCCATGTATGAAATGTGAAGGGGCTTTGTTTGTAAACAGTCCCTGTCCCAGAGAGCCTTGGGAAATGGCAATGGTGAAACTAGTCTTTGCTAACTTCAGCAATTTGTCAAGTAATCTGGCTTTGTCACCATATTTCATCCATATCTGAGTTTATTATTAGTATTATTATTATTATTATTGTTGTTGTTGTTATTATTATTTATAACATAAAATCGACCAAGATGTGCATATATTTTTACTACTTTTGCAATGTAACCAGAAAGCCATGCTACATGCGAACACGTAATGTTTTCTGTGATAAGGAACCCTGTGTGCACACATGCATGCACACATGCACACATTATCAGGCAGGCAGCAGCACACAGGCTTTTAGATTCATCAGGGGAAACTGATGTATTAGACACATATGGCAGACATGAGTTACTGGGCTATTGGGCCATTTTAATGAGACAAGGGATATTAGCAAACCTGTGTGTGTGTGTGTGTGTGTGTGTGTGTGTGTGTGTGTGTGTGCGTGTGTGTGTGTGTGTGTGTGTGTGCGTGTGTGTGTGTGTTTTGATTGATTCATAAGATTTTTTAGTTAACCAAGCTGAAAGCTTGTTTTCCTTAAGTAGCAGTAATTGTATATGCCAAGCAGAAGTAAGCCTTTTTGCCTAATGGCCCACCCACGAGCAAGTGAGTTTAGAGGCCTATGAATCATCCGGCAGCAGCCGCTCTATTCTACCTGTGGGGTACAGTATTAAAACCGGATAGAAAGCGTTCAGCAAACAACCCCGTTCATGTGTTCCCACTTACAGCGCTTCACTTAGTGACTCAACAAGGATGATCAACTTGGACTGTTCCTATTGTGTGTTCCCAGCGCTGGGAACGAAATAATTAAATGAAAATGTTAGGTTGTTTCAAAAGTTATGATAAATAATTATAACTTGCTGTCATCATTGTCATTGGCCTGCTGCAGAAGACCTTTTTTCTTTGTAGGTACTGTTTATTCAATCTCACCTTCACTTTTTTGGGTTGCTATTTGAAAAATCATTTTGTGTTTTCTATCCAGGTTTTTTTAGGTTATGAGATTGTTCAGATGCTAGGCAGAATTTTAAATGTATCTTAAAAGTGTTCTTCTGTGATTTGTGGCACCTGCTGATAACAAAGGAGGCTTAAATGTATTTTTCAGCCACCACTTCCACTTGATAATACATGTTAAATATTGTAAAATCACGATGTTGATCAAATGAGTGCTTTTCTACAAAATAGATGTGGACTGATAAAACGGAACAGTGTTTCTCAATCCTGGTCTTGAAGCACCTGTATGTTTTTGCTAATAGACTCTGCTACATCCAATGCTACATCAACCTTATTCGATTCCCCAAATAAAGAAACTTTTGCTGAATGCCTCTTCATGGAAACGGATGCTAAATCTGATGTGCAAAATTAACCTTTAAAATGTCACATCATTGATCACATCATTGAGAAGATGTTTCAGCAGAAGCACTTTCCTTGCGCTTCATTTTGAGGTCCAAACCATTCAGGAGCCTTTATTTTTCAGAATATAACAGATTTACAGAGCTAGTGTTTCGTAGATATAATCCAAAGTAAATTTGTGGGATTACTCATTGATGGGTGTGAGTTAATAGGTGAACTTTCTGGGGGATAGTGCAGGTACAGTGCATTAATCACCAAGGGCTTGTGAATGTTCTCCAGTGGTCTGGATGTGATTGAAGCTGAAAATGGAGTCAGTCCTAGTGGGGGCTGCTGTCGGGACTAATCTGGATGTGGGTGACAGGCGGAGCACACTCACCGGGTGGTCAGCCTGCCTTTGTTCACTTCGGGATGCAGGAAAGTGGGAAACCACCCCCAAACAGGCATGACTCACTCTTCATCATCTGCAGAGCTCATTAAATCACACTGAAAAAAAAAGTCCCTACTGTCCCTTACTGACACACACACATCCTCATGGCCCCCAGAGAGGTTGGCTACTGATTGCTTGTTTGAATATCACTTAAATCTCTTCTTTCTCTCTCCCCTTACTCCTTTTCTCCTGTTTTCCCACCCACTCCCTCCTTCATTCTTTTTTCCCTACTTTTCCCTCCTTGTCTCTGCAGATATCATGGCAACCGAGCGGTGAGCTGACGTATGACACAGGGCCTCCCACAAAGCACAACTTTTCAAACTCCGCTGGCTGAAGACGACAAAAAAGAAAAGTGCAAAGGGACCTCCCCCGCTCCTTTCCTACACCTATGGCTCGACTCTTCAATGTCTTCTCCCTTCCCACCTCAACTCTTGTCTCCTTTATTAGACAGCTTTTCTACTAAGGATATCAAAGGAGGAACAAAAAAAAAAAGGATGAATAGAAACTCAGCTCTGAAATCACTGGACGGAAATTGCTGGAAATTATATTTTCTCTTCAGGTGAAAAAATGTCAGTGCATGTTACTGTAATTAGTACTCAATACATTGCTTCCTCTGAAGGATGTCTCTGATACAATGACTGTCTTCCACCAGAAGCGTCTTTAGCAGCTGTGTAGATGCGTACCTCCCTCAAGTCACGCGCCATTGTAATAAACATCTCCTATGTATATTATTTTCTAACTTCAACAGATTAATTACTAGATGTGTGGCCATGTTTGGGTCATCAGTTAGCGCTGATAAGTCTTCCTACTGCATTTTCCTGTACTGAAGCATATTCATGTACAATAGCAAGAACAACAAAGTAGCAGAACCTTCAAAACCCTTCTGATCAACAATAGATTCATCCGACTATAGATTAATTTGCATATATTTCAACTTTTTTTTTTATTTTTTTTATTCGGTCCATTTTAACAACTTGTACATTTATAAAATAATACAGCATCACCAAAATGTTACAAAAATGAATCTAATTTAGATATTTTGTTTTTATGCCAGTCTAGCTTCATCTACCACAATCATCTGTAAATTGTTATATGTTGTCTCAGCAATAAATCAAAAAAAGAACAGGATTTATAACCAAAACAGCTGAAGGAGGTGCTTTGATGGAGTTGAGTAAAGAGTGAGCGAGAAAAGGAGAGACATCATTTAGTTCATACTTTAATTCACTTTTCAACCCATATATCCCACAGCAGTTTGTGTATTAAACTCAATGCCATGCACTCTCTCGCTCTCTCCTTCCCCTCCACTCTGTTCTCTCTTCATATGATTCAGTGAGCAGCCGCTGGCCACCTGTGGCCCTTTATCTCTCCGTGGGTGACCCCTTATCCTGGATTAACAGGATGGGGGGACCTACCCAGGACAAATCCTGTGAAACGCTCTGGTCTCACTGGCCTCCTGTTCAGTGGCTATGACGAAGCTACAGAGCTAGAGCAGGTGACATGGCTCTCTGAAATCTGACCTTCAGTACCCTGTCGAACCTGCACGAGAAGGGAGAACACTTGGAATCAATGAATTTACAATGCACGGAGTTCATCAATGGGAGCAGCTCAAGAGCCGTGGCTGGTTCTGCAGGCGCGAAATGCTCGAAACGCATGAAGTGCACGCACACGCTATGGAAAACCTTCATTACACACCTGCACATCCCTCTTCTCCTCTGCCTAAACCTCCTTAAGAAATCACCCTACCCAACGCTTCAGCATGGGCCAAGAGCTATGCAAGGGGCACATCTGCTCAACTGACTGTGCTTTGGCTGGCACCACGTAGAAGTGGACAGAGAGCAAGTGAGAACAGAAAAGAGACAATTTGGGGTTTTGTACATAATGTAAATTCAGTATGTATAGAAATCTGCATGCTGCTATGTAGATAAAACAACACTGAGTACGATCAAATAGATCAAGGATGACTGTGTCCCAGGTTTGGTTAAGGGTTCAAAATCTTAACCACTAATGGCAATTTCATGTCCACTTTTTAATTTTTCTTTGATTTTCTCTTTTTTCTCTATTTTATACTTGGTATATCCTATGCTGCAGAACTAATAAGTGACCATTAATTAGGCTTGGAAAGCTAGACACATGATCAAGCAGTTTTCTTTTTTTATTTAATTTTTTTAACTGAGAGCCTGTCCTAACAGTGCGGGCAGAAAGTGAACTAGGGCAGTCCAATTAAGTGGCACCACACAAAGTGGTACAGGGCGAATTGCCAGGAACTGTCCATTTATCTGCTGTCAGAGGGAATTTACACATTTCAGTGAGTTACTGGGCACTGCCCTCCTGGCTTCATTCCACTCTGCTCTCAGAACTTGCATAGCCATACTTGGGGCCAATCAAAAAGATAACTTGGTGGTCCTAAGTGTACTTTCAAGATGTCTTATGTATTTATTTATTTATTTATTTATTTATAAATTTCCCCCTTTCATCACTTTTTTGCCAAATCACAAAGAAGAAGCTCTCTCCTTTATTGTAAGAAAATACCCACCAGTCAAAGCCTTCCACTATGGCTTTTTTTAACCACTGACATCCAGCAAGTTTCTCAGTGTACAACAAAAAAGAAGGCTAAGCAATTATCTCCTTTTAAACACACTATCCCCTGTTAGGCACACTGCTCAAAATAAGGCCAGTTGCAATCTAATTTGCAAAGATGGGTCGGCTAGTATTCAGACCCGACTTCAACTAGACTACATTCGCACCTCCACTGGTTTTCTTCCTTTAGGACCTTGTCTAGAATCCTAAATGCAACCACTTTTTTGTCTTTCCATGCTGAAAATGTATTTTCACCTTTTCACAACAGAAATCCCACCCACAAAAATAAAAACAGCTGTTAAAAGATAAACACTTTGAAGCACTCCCTTAGATTTTTTATTACAGCCCATTCTAATGAATATCTTCCAGTGCTTCCTCTGGAAACAGCTGGTAGATAATGACCTCAGCCATCAAATGGTGCACTGACCCTCCCTGTCTGTTCTAATGAGGCAGAGGGCTAATTTAATCCAGATGTGCCGGCCGATGTTTAATACCTGCCACACTTTCAACTGAGTAAACATCTAGCTGCTGATTTGCCACATGATTCCACATGAAACAATAAATGAAAAATATAGTTTAAATTGTGAATTGGACAATGTTTATAAAAAACAGACCATCATGGTTTTAGATCATTTAAATTAATTTAAACTCTACTAGGCTGACAAGCAAACTGGAAATGGACAAAAATGATGGACTAGCACCCGGGAAGTTTAGGAAAATGTCTTTTGAAGTGTTAGGTGTAATTTAATTCTCTTTGGTCTCCATTTCTACAGAAACAACATCAAAAGCAGAGTCTCATAGTGCAGCTCTACCTGCTCCTGCTCAGATAAGATAATACAGATCCTAATAAGGACACATCAACCCTCCCACTGCAGAGGAATGTTACAATATGTTTAAAGCTGGTGTGTTGAGTTTATATCTCAGTCATTGTCTGAAATGGAACTAAGCAGATTCTGGAAAGGTAGCTAATCACCTCAAACAGTGTGTTTACAGCATCAAATGGAAGAACTATTTAAAAAAAAGTACAGTCCTTACATGTTGCAGGGGCATCAGTCTCACACAGAATGCTGAAGCAATCATGCGCTTAACTGTACATATGAGAAACAACATGTAAACAGACATACTACATAATGGGATTGTACGGTGGGCAAACAATAAGCTGTTAGTATAATCACAGGTCAAAGATATATTACCCATAGGGCTGGAGTGGAGGTGTATTAAAATGATGGATATCCTGTAAGCGGTGAGGGAGTATGAGCTGTAGACATGTTGTCCTGATTCAGATTTACCTCCGTCTTTTTTCACTGCTCTTTCTATCACTAGCCTCTTCCACCCCTTCTCCTCCCCACATACGCTCATACACAAACACACACAGCCCCCTCCATTTAATCAGGCTTCCGCCCCACTCCTCACTCCCCACACAGACATTTGCAAGCTGTCGAGGCGGAGCGCCTCATCAATCTCGGCCAGCCAGTGAGGGCAGGGGGTGGGCTTGGGCCTGAGAGACTTGTTTTTGGATTAAGCAAAGAGGGGGCGAGGTAAGAAAGACCGTCTTGAGGCTTGGCAAGCCATTTGTCAGTGAGCTGTGAGTGCACAGAACAGGGCAGAGAGGTCAAGGGGCACTTCCAATTTACTGTAGAGAATGAAAGATTTGTTTGTATGCTTTTTTTTGGGAGGGGGTAAAATTACTTTTTTTTAAGTTTACTTTTAATTACTTTTAATGCCCACTGAACATTGTCATATTGCCATAGCAACAGCAACCATTAGTGTCATGCCAGGTGCCATAAGTTCTTAAACAGACAAGCTTTCCCCAGTGATGAGAAATATCTCATTCATCCTAAAGTGCTGTGGATCGGGGCTATTTCTGTAGCTAATCTTTTACTGGTGGAGTATGGATAAGTCCACTGAAAGTAGTGGTCTCTGGTTGGTGGCAATGCCTTCTATCTTTTAGCAATCAGCAGAAAAGGTAGCCCAAGCTTGACAACCAATCGCATTAGTTTGATAGACAAATATAAGCCCATATTTCATCATAATGAACAAAAATGTGCTTTATAATTCATGTCATAACAATAGTGCATATGAAGTGTTGAGTTTAATTGTATGTGATAATAATATGACCGGTCAGCCATGATGCACAAACACAGCGTTTCATTAGTGTGTAATTAGCAAAAAAGCACATGCTTACTTGAGTCCTTACCTGGTACTTTTTCAGCCCTTAAATGATAGAAATATTAAAACGGCACTTTTAAAGGTACATCTCCATTGGTGGTACATTACTAAACAAAAGTGTATGCACACTGTCTTTTTTTTTGTTGAATCAGTTGTTAACATCACACACAATTCCTACTTTCTGCTCTTATATATATATATATATATATATATATATATATATATATATATATATATATAGATAGATAGATAGATAGATAGATAGATAGATATAGATATCCAATATAGAATAATATGTGTACTAGTATGTGTTGCAGTTCATTAATGGAAACAGCAGTATCTTCATCTTGTTTATTTAGAACTTTTACACAGCTGTTAAATGGAGTAATACGTGACTAATGAATCACAGGTTAGTTGGGCAGAGTAAACAGTGTCTCTGGAGACAGAAAGAAGTAGCTCACTAGGTGGGACATCACGGCCTGGGTTATGTAATAACCTTTTTTTCTCCATGTTTTTCTAGTGTTAAGACTCAGTGTAATCATAGAGGAATGGTTTAAATAAGATTGAAAACAGTTTCAGTTCAGAAAAAATACAATCAAGTGAAAGTCACTTGCCTTTAATGCTTACTGGTTTCTTCAAAACCTGATTTCTCATAACCATTCAATAGCTACCTCACGCCTGCATGGAATCTTTTCTTACTCATGGCATTGCTCACATATTCAGTCATCCGTACATATACGTGTTAACCAAAAGAAGCAAGATGGGATTACAGATTATTTTTCAGGTCCCATTTCTTTCCAAGCACTTAACATTGTGCATTCATAAAAATAAAAGTGACTAAATAAAACATAGTAGTCTCTCCAAGAAAGCACTTTATTTGCATAGAAACTTTGCACAGATGGTTTGAACTTTAAAAAGTTTGTTCACCGAGATGAATTTGATCTCATTTAAAGGACTATTTATTTAGTAGGTTTAGAGTGGGTTGATGAGACAGTAGGACAACTGGAAATGCTTTGTGACTGAACATGTTCTCAGAAAAAGTCCATAAAGGGTTGTGGGGTTTGAAGAATTTCTGACTCCAGCATTTTTTCTGTCGCTCAGGTGGTGTGTGTTCACATGTCTTATGTCCTTGTCGAGGTAAAAGTGTCATGACTAAGGCTAGATAGAATTACTGCTTTAGGATCACACCATGTCACCACTAGACAGCTGTGGGTAGAGAAGAGGCACACCCTCAGGGCCCCTCAAAGATGAAATCAATTCTCAAGAAGATTTAAGAGTCTAAGGATTAGCCCAACCATTCAAAATGCAGCTAATTGACCTCGGTTAAACCTCATCATTAGACTGCTATCTTTGCCATTTGTCTTAGAAAGACTCATCATCTGAAAGAAGTATTGGAGGGAATCAGACCTAATTTGGCAGTGTTCGAATCACGGAAGAGAGCTTCTTTAAAACATCAAGGTCCAGATTCACAGACATAAACTGATGGGAATAATAAATTACCTGGGGAACGAGAACAGGTGGCTTTTCAGCTTGTGCCATTTAGGCAAGCAGTCTGCCTTCTGACAGCTTGATTTAGATTCAGCACACTGGTGCCAATTCACTGAAAAAAGGAGTTATAGTCAAAGTAGCTCAGTATAAGACATTGCCTTCTTTTCTACCAGGCGAAATAATGTGTCTTGTTACAAATGGCCCAAGCTAGATCAGTGCATCCAGTCAAGTATAAGTTACTTGCCCATTTATCCACACTTCTTAGTTCTTAAGGCTCACTGATGCTCACTTTCTGACCCACCGGAGACTGACTCATCCCAAAACAAAAGCCACCTGTGACAGGCCCAGCCCACCTCTGAATTCCAGAGTGGTAGTGTGGTTTATGAACCACTTTTAGAACAGATGCATCAGAGCTGGAACAATAGAGACTTGGGTCAAAGAGGAGTCCGATCAGAGCTCGCAGGCGGCCATCGATGTCTCCCCACTGGGGAGCACGGTAATCTTGTTCGTATTAGAGCAGTGGAATGGTAGTGTCCGGAAAATCCCCTCCCTGGAACCTGCTGGAACAAAGACTGCAGAGAGCAGAGAGAAAAAAACTCGTTTCCTTATTGCATCTCGATAGTGGGAAGTCACATAACCTGACTGAAAGCATTAAGACTAAAAAGGACTGCCTTTCTGATACCCAGATCACACTAAACACTAAGTCTCATGCCAGCCTGGCTTTCAGCCACTGGAAGCTTTCTGGCCCCTTTTATTTTCCGGAGCAAGGCAAGAATTAGGAGTTCAAATAAAAATCGAGGTCAAGTAAGCAGTAATTTTCATTTTTAAGAAGCACATCGCTAGCACAATTAAAAAGTATTGCGCTCTGTTGTAAAGCTTACCCTCTCCAGAGACCCATCCAGCTGAGGTTAATTAGTGTTTTTGCTTTATTTCACCTTTAGTGTTAACGTCTGCTTATTATCACGCTAGGGTCTGTGGGCTGGCTTTTGATGAGGCTGAGATGGGCTTAGGCTTGGACTACATCCTCAGGGGAGATGTAAGATGGGAAGATGTGAAGGCCATTGTGTCATATTGCTGTGAAGATTACCCCCTTCCCTCCCACCAGTCAGCCCGAGTGACCCTAACCGCAGATAAGCTTTATGAGATAATGCATTAACATGCCTGCATTATTCACACATACATATCATTTTGACCAAACAAAGGAGAGGACAAAAAGCAAACTAAAACCCCAAAACCTTGCTCCATATTGGAGGTTCATGTTCTTTTGGAAAACGATATACTACTGCATGCACTGTACAGCCTAATAAAGGAGAGCAATAGATTGATTTCAATTGCTGCAATAAATGAAATTCCTTTTGGAACCTTCTTTTTTCATAAATTAAAATTGTCTTCCATGCTACTGAGAGTACTGAGCACAGTGTACCTTGTTTTTTATCCCTTTTGTTTTTTTAAGTTTATTTATTTATTTTTGTATTCATGATGGGAAATCTGTCAGTGTCTCTTTAAATATTCTAATGTTTTAAAGTCATATGTTTTGTGTGCTGGTACCTTCCAATAATAATAGATTACAAAACTAAAGAGCAATATCTTTGGGCTAGACCCAATACGCCATGCAACTCAATTAATGGCAGTCAAACGGCCTTAGTCAATATGTTCTCAAGATAGATGCGAAGGATGCAGGTTGTGGTGTCTTTGTTTTATGGTTAGGGACCCGCAGTTCAGTTTAATGGGATACTTAGAGAGTGGGAGAGACAGGGAGAGAGAGAGAGAAAGAGAGAGAAGCAAAGTCAAGTCCATCACTACTGCTGTTCTTGTTGTCTTAGCATTGTATTTAATTTTTATTGTCACAATAACAACGAATCTTTCTGAGCCCTTGAAGGTTCTTCAGCACTGACCATGAAACCATGAAGTAGAAAAAGGATAAACAGAGAGAGAGAGAGATGGATTCCCTTCCTGTCATTGTTTCATTCAAGCCATTCTCTTTAACATGCATGTCATGGATGCCTTAAGAACCGTATTGAGCAACTTATTCCACCTGAAATGCAAAAAAAAAAAAAAAAAAAGATTCCCTCTGTTTTCCCACTGTAAAGATTATGTAAATATGGCACAGCTATGCATGCTGATACTCTAGCAGTTTGTTCAGGTACTTTTTTTTTATAATTGAAAAATCATATGGCATGTATGAGGAAAAAAAAAAAAACAAGTACAAAAAAGTAATAACTGATACATAAATAAATAATAATAAAAAAAAAAACTTGGGAAAAGTAACCTATTCAATTAAGAATTTTCACTTACAACCTTCAATTTCATTTTGCATTTTTTTATTTCTTTGATATTTACCCATCAGCTTGCTACAAATGATGACGTTTTCTGTTGGAGCTTCACAATCTGAGATGCCGAAGTTCTTCCACACCAGAAAGCAACTCAGATTGTGAAGTTTTTTTCAATGTACAGCCATAGCCAAAAGTTTTGAGAATGACACAAGTATTGGTTTTGCTGCTTCAGTGTTCTTAGATCATTTTGTGAGATGTTTCTGTGATATACTGAAGTATAGTTACAAGCATTTCATAAGTTTTAACAGCTTTTATTGACAATTACATAAAGTTTAGCAAAAAGTCAGTGTTGGACCTTCTTTTTCAAGACTTCTGCAATTCACCCTTGCATGCTGTCTGTTAATCAACTTCTGGGAGTTGGTAAGAATTTGTTTGTTTGTTTTTGGAAAAATTGTGGGTGAGCCATTCCCTTGGCTGAGAAGCAACTCCACATGAATGGTCTCAAGATGATTTACTATTGGCATGACATGGAGGGACAGTTTCTTCTTTGGATATGCTTTTTTCCGGATGTCCTAAACAATCTGAAAGAGAATTCATTAGAGAAAATGACTTTCCCCCAGTCCTCAGCAATCTTGTACCTTTTTTAGAATATCAGTCTGTCCCTAATGTTTTTCTTGGAGAGAAGTGGCTTCTTTGCTGATGCCCTTCTTGACACCAGGCCGTCCTCCAAAGTCTCACCTCACTGTGTGTGCAGATGCACTCACACCTGCCTGCTGCACTTCCAGAGCAAGCTCTGCACTGGTGGTGCCCAGTCCCGCAGCTGAATACATTTTTAGAGCACGTCCTAGCCCCCTACTGACTTTCTTAGGTGCCCAAAATCTTCACAACAATTGAGCCTCTCCTTGGAGTTCTTGGTGATAAATGGCTGATTTAGGTGGAATTTTATTAGAAGCAGTATCCTCTCCTGTGAAACCCTTTTTGTGCAAAGCAATGATGATCAGGACAAAAGCTCCTTGCAGGTGCATGATTAACAGTGGAAGAACATTGATTTCGAGCACCACCCTCTTTTTAAAGCATCCAGCTATTCTAACTCAATCAGCATGACAGAGGGATCTCCAGCCTTGTATCTGTGTTAACGAGAGGATCACTGAAATGATGTCTGCAGGTCGTTTTGTGGCTAAAATGCAGTGGAAATGGCTTTTTTGGAACCAAGTTCATTTCCATTGCAAAGAGGGACAAACAATTGCAAGTCACCTGGTCACTCTTCATAACATTCTGGAATTTATGCAAATTGTCGCCTCATAAAAACTGAAGCAGCAAACTTTGTGAAAATTAATATTTGTGTCATTCTCAAAACTTTTGGCCATGACTGTTCATGGAGTAGGGGTGTTGGTTTTGTTGACCAATGCTCTTGACCATGGCCTTGTTAAAATTCTCTCTATTCTTCCATGTAATTTCTCAGACACACCTAAATGCTTCAGACAAAAGATCTGAATTATAGTTAGACTATTACTAGACATGATTATGAAGATCTGATACATATTGATGCTTTTTGCCAAAAAAAAATCACCCACCTCATTAGCTTAGAAATTAGAGAAAAATAAAGACCAGGTGGCTAAAATAATGAGAGATCATGAGAGAGGATGGCTACAGTAAAGTGACCACTGTAACTTTTTGTCTATGTTGCAGTTATTTTTTTCAACATATACTGGACATGAATGACCTTTTCATAACACCTCAGATTTTAAGATGGGTTCATGGGTGAAAAAATTGACAGTTCATAGAGAGGGAAGGGATGGGAAGACTTTTATTCCAGGGTTTTTTTAATCATTTCTTTTTTAGTTATTTATTTACTTATTTTTTCCAGAGTCTTTAATTTTAAACTGTGTAAGAAATGGAGGTGCCCAGTGGTGACCATGACAAATGGAATTGTGTGACTTAAAATGTGCTACAGATAATTTAAATTTAATAAATAATCATTAAATAAGAATACGTTGTTTTTCTCAAGGTTATATCATTTGATGGGTGTTCATTTCTTTGGTTTTAGAGCCAGCACTTCTTCATGTTTATAGTCAGCCCTTTTCATTTTTAATTGCGTCGTCATTTACAGTTATCACTTGTAACACCCACGCAAAAAGTTAGAGCTACAGTAACTGTACATGATTCAGAAGAACAACCCAGCAACGGCCGGTGCCAACATGAGAATCCGTACCCTTCAGCGTGTGTGAAAGTCGCGCAGCGATTATGAAGCGTTGCGGCATCCCCACTGGGCAGACTGCCGAAGCCTGATGCATATGGATGACTCAGTCTCCACCTGCAGTGGACTACACTGTCCTCCATCGATATCAACAGCACCCACATGGCCACACATACACACATAAACACATAAGCTCGCTCTAGGTTGTCCTGTGCTCATGTTCTAGGTCACACTTGGCTAGCCAGTGGTGCAATGCTTGTAGTTTCCTTTTTCCATTACTGAGTGGTAGCATATATAAAAATAAAAAAATACCCTAGTGCCAACAAGCATATTTCTCAAGAAACTGGCATTATAATGACCTTCATTTACAACCAGTTTTTATTTTTTATTTTATATGTTTTAGCTAAGCAAATCAGATAAAATTGTGTAGTCATTGTTTGATTTGGGATGACATTTAAAACCATTAGAACAGTATTTTTGGTGCATCAGACAGGAAGAAGATGAAACCATCATTCAGACAATTCGTATTTCTAAAGCCGTTCTACTTTTCAACAGTCAAAGGTCAAATAATGCGCAACCTGTCATTGACTCATTACTAGAGAAAGTGAAATTCCACTGAAATAAACAGACAGCAATGTTACCGATTGTCCAGATCATCATCAGCTCGTTTTAGGTTAATTTATATATTGAATGAAATATTGAACACCATGGTTAAAATAGCAATTCACTCAAATATGTTTAAAAGAATACACATAGAAAAGGTTCATTAAAAGACACGAACAAACCTGCAGGAGCTACAATGTACCGAGACAAGCTGCTCGAGACTGTTCAAGATTAAACTCCCAATGTGCTTTGCAAACAACACCTTACTGAAAAGTTGGCTTCTTTCACAAAAAGTTGACTTCTTTTTTTTTTTTACCATTTTCAACAACCTGCAGGTTTTGAGATTGTTGTAGTTTTCAGTTTTGGGTGCATAATCAAAGTTTCCGGTGTTCATGTTTTGTAAGATCTTTCTTCTTGACACTGACCTTTGATCTTTCTTCTCAGCAGCTAAGGTCAGATTGTGCCACTATAAGAGGGGCAGGATGGGCCTACCTTTTCAGCCTGAACTTGAAGACAAGATAAACTAGCAGACGCTTGTGCCATATGCCACGAGTGGAACTCTGTTGATGTGCTTGGTAAGAGTGACACCGAACCCTGATCTCATAAATATAGGCAGCTCACTGTACTCCAGCAAAGCTGCACCAACAGGCCTAGACAAGCTGACACAAAACACTACCCAAAATATCCCTGTACACCCACTGTTTTATGCATTACAGTCATAACCAGCCCATGCAAACGGCGCTGGCAAAGATTACCATCTTTTTGAAGGTTAGCATTAGCATGAAGGTTTTGAACAAACAATGAGAGTAAAAGGGCAAAACTGTTAATGGTCGCAGATGGTTTGAGTCGTCCTCCATCCCTATTAAGTCAAACATACGTCAATGCAGCCATGTTTATTAACTTCGGGAGATAATGATGTTTTAGCATTGTAATGTTGGTAGTGAATCAATCAATTAGCCTGCAGCACTCTCACTATCTTCCTTAATGGTTATTGTGAAGGGTTATCAGACACTTGAACCATTAATTAAAAGCTGAGGCAAGAGAGTGGGACATGTTTGCAAGTTTAGAATAAATCGCTTTTACAAGAGGACACATTCGATTAGTTATTTCATTAAACCCCTAGGTGGAATCAATCTGTTAACTCGATAACAAAGTCAACTCAAGCTGTTGAATGGACTCAAGCTTGCATTTCTCATAGACATGAAAGAGCAGCTTGTAAGAGAGGAATCAAGAGCTTTTCATATTCTTTTTCTCTTTTATTTGTGCATTAATGTAAAATAATACACTAAATACACCAAATAATGCCTCTTGTCCTTTTCATTATGCAAATTAACTGATAAATCTACTAATGAATGTGGTCTTGAATAAAATGCTGAAATTTATTTAACTTCTTTATAATCTTCATATAATCTAATCTGCCATTTGTAGCACGTGTGGCACAGTGGGTAGTTCTGTTTAGCCATGAACAGAAGGTCCTGGCTTTGTTTCCTACACGAAGCAGTCTGGGTACTTTCTGTGTGGAGTTTGTGATAGCCTCCTGCATGTTCATATTAGGGCCTCCAGGAGCTCTGGTTTCATCCAGCAGCTCCAGTTTCCTCCCACGGTCCCAAGACATGCAGGTCAGGTGGCTGGGTGATGCTAAATTGCCCTTAGGTGTGAGTGTGTTTATCTGTGTGTCTGCCCTGTGATGGTCTGGCGACATGACTGACTTACAGGCTGACTCATCTAAGACTAACTTGGTGAAGAAGGTTAGAAGGTTCACTCCACACACACACATATCAGTCATTACAGATTACATATATATATATATATATATATATATATAGGCATATATATAGTCATATATATATATACAGTACTGTGCAAAAGTTTTAGGCAGGTCTGAAAAAAATATGTAAACAAAGAATGCTTTCAGAAATATAAATAATGATTGTTTATTTTGACAATACAAAATGCAAAGTGAGCGAACAAAAGAAAAATCTGAATCAAATCAATATTTGTACACACCTTTGGTTTCAAACTGCATCAGTTCTTTCTAGGTACACGGTACAAAGCCAGGGATTCTGCAGGATTATAGTCATGTATGATCAACCAGTTTTACCAAACAGGTACTGATGATCATCAATGTCACACGGAGGTTGAAACACAGTCACATTTGGGAAATGTTTCTAGTTCCTTCAACAACTGTGCAAGTGTACCTAGAAGAATTGATGCTGGTTTGAAGGCAAAGGGTGGTCACAACAAATATAGATTTATATATATATATATATATATATATATATATATATATATATATATATATATATATATATATATATAATTTTAATGTTCAATTTTCTATTCAAAGTGATAAAATTCTGATCAAGAAATTATACTTCCTCTTTCATTTGGTTAGGTGTTTTCCCATGTTGATAAAATGATAAAGGAATTTGGCATTCAGGGAACTCCTCATACATTTAACATAGTTAATCAGGGTGCCACATCATGGCACATGTATTATTCATTGATGAATCATGTATTTTCTCTGAATGCATTAATGCTGTAAACAATAAACATTTTCAGATTTTAAAATGGTAATTAAAGATGATTTCTTATAAAAGGTAAGTGACATACATTTATTTGAACATAAAATCTAAATGGCCCAGGACTGAGAGGAAGCAAGCATGATGCAAATTTTGCTTAAAAACATAATCTACCTACTTAGTGTATTGCCTGGTATCAAAAGACATAGATTTTCTCCAGAAAACAAAATATTCAGAAAAAGCATTTCTCACTTTTATATAATCATACAATTAACCCAGCCACTAGGGATGCATAAGCCAGTGTATTTCTTCGCACTGGTCTCAAGCCCGCTTAAATGGGGAGGGTTATGTCAGGAAGGGTATCCGGTGTAAAACTTTTGCACAATCGATATGCGGACAACATAAGGTGAATTTTATACTGGATCGGAATGAGGTCTGGGTTAACAACGAATGCTTATCAGTGCTGTTAGCCTACAGGGTGCTGGTGGAAATTGACTACTGTTGGCCAAAGAAGAAGAAGAAGAGGAGGAAGGCATGTCCAGAGGGAGAAGGAGAAAGAAGGAGAGGATTGGAAGTGAGTGGCAGGAACTTTGAATGTTGGCAGCATGACTGGTAAAGGTAGAGAATTAGCTAATACGATGGAGAGAAGAAAGGACATTTGTGTGCAAGAGACTAGATGGAAGGGTAGTAAGGCCAGGTGTATTGGAGGGGGTTTAAACTGTTCTACCATGGTGGATAGAAGGAGTGAATGGAGTAGAGGTGTTATCCTGAATGAAGAGTATGTGGAGAGGCTTTGGAAGGTGAAGAGGGTGCTGTGAGGGTGATGAGTTTGAAGCTGGAAGTTGAAGGTGTGATAATGAATGTTGTTAGTGCTTATGCTCCACAAGTTGGCTGTAAGAGGAAAGAGAAGGAAAAATTCTGGAGTGAGTTAGATGAAGTGATAGAGAGGTACCCAGGGGAGAGAGAGTGGTGATTGGGTGATTTGAATATCATGTTGGTGAAGGGAACAGAGGTGATGAGGAGGAGGTAGGCATGGTGTCAAGGAGAGGAATGCTGAAGGTCAGATGGTTGTAGATTTTGCAAAAGGATGGAAATGGCTGCAGTTAATACTTATTTTAAGAAGAGGGAGGAGCATTATAAGTGATGAGCAAAGTGGAGGAAGATGCTCATTAGGTGGATTATATTCTTTGCAGGAGGGTCAGTTTGAAAGAGATCAGAGACTGCAAAGTAGTGACAGGGGAGAGTGTAGCTGAAACAGCATAGGAGCAGGTTCAGGATGACCTTGGAGGCCAAGCAGAAGAGTGCAGCGAGGCAAGTCGAGGATCATGGTGGAAGTCAAAGAGAGTGACTGTAAGGTGGAATTAGGCAGGAGCTTAACCACGGCACTGAGTCAAGAGCTCTCGATTGCTGGGAAACCACGCAGAAGTGATCAGGCAGACGGCTAGAAATGTACTTGGTGTGACATCCGGAAGGAAGAAAGAGGATAAGGAAACCGGGTTGTGGAACCAAGAAGTCCAGGAGTGTATTCAAAAGAAGAGGGAGTGGCAAGAAGACATGGACATACAGAGAGATGAAGAAAGTAGACAGGTGTACAAGGAGATGAACTGCAGGGCAAAGAAAGCAGTGGTGAAGGCCAAAGATAAGGTGTTTGGTGAACTGTATGAGAGGTTGGACAGTAAAGAGGGAGAAAAGGACTCACTGACACTAGACAGAGAGACAGATCTGGAAAGATGTGCCATAGGTCAGGACTGACAAAGATAGAAATGGTAACATACTCATTAGGCAGTGAACAGAGCGTGTTGAGCAGGATGGAAGGAATACTGAGGAGCTGATGAATGAAGAAATGTGAGAGAGAGAAGACTGATGATGGAGAAGAGTTAACTGAAGTGCAGCAAATAAACAAGATGGAAGCAAGGGCAGCGGCGAAGAGTGATGAAGAATGGAAAGCATGTTGGACCGATGACATACCAGTGGAAGCATGGAGATGTTTAGGGAGATGGCAGTTGAGTTTTCTGACCAGATTGTTTAACACAATCTTAAAAGTGAGAAGATGCCTGGAGGAGGAGACAAAGGCATTGGTACCGATCTTCAAGAATAAGGTGATGCACAGAGCTGTAGTAACTATAGAGGGATAAAGGATCAGCCACACCATGAAGTTATGGGAAAGAGTAGTATAGCTCGTTAAGAAAAAAGAGGGGTGAGGATCAGTAACAGCAGTATGGTTTTATGCCGAGAAAGAGTACCACAGATGCAATGTTTGCTCTGAGGGTGCTTTGATGATAGTTGAGAAGGTCAGAAGGAGCTGCATTGTGCCTTTGTGGATTTGGAGAAAGCATATGACAGGGTGCCTAGAGAGGAGTTGTGGTTTTGTATGAGGAAATCTGGTGTTACAGAGAAGTATGTGAGAGTAGTTCAGGATATGTATGAGGGCAGTGTAACAGTGGTGAGATCTGCAGGGAGTGGACGGATGCATTTAAGGTAGAGGTTGGATTACATCAAGGATCAGCACTTGGACAGGTTGACGGATGAGGTTAGACAGGAGTCCCCATGGACGACGATGTTTGCTGATGATATTGTGATCTGTAGCAAGAGTAGGGAGCAGCCAAGAGGAGAACCTGGAGATGGAGATATGCCTTCTGGGAGAGGAGAGGAATGAAAGTGAGTAGGCAAAAGACAGAATACATGAGGAATGAAAGGAGGAAAGTGGGAGTGGTTAGGATGCAGGAGTGGAGGTAACAAAGGTGGAGGAGTTTAAACATTTGGGATCAACAAACCAGTGTAACGCGAGGTGGAAGAGGAGGTGAAGAAGAGAGTGCAGGCAGGTTGGAATGGGTGGAGAAGAGTGGCTGGAGGATTTGTGACAGACGTTGCACCAGCTAGGAGTAAAAGTGGAAGGTTTACAGGACAGCAGTGAGACCAGCTTATGTTGTATGGGTTGGAGACGGCACTGGGACGGAAAGGCAGGAGCATGGAGCTGGAGGCCAGAGTTAAAGACATGCTGAGATTTTCGTTGGTGTGACGCAGGCTGGACAGGACGTCAGGAAATGATACATTAGGAGGACAGCTCAGGTTAGGGGACGGCCTTGGAGACAAAGTTAGAGTAGCTAAGGCTGCGTTTGGTTTGGACATGCAGAGGAGAGACGAAGGATTATATTGGAAGGAGGGGATGTTGAGTGATGGAGCTGCAGGAAAGAGGAGAAGAGGAAGACCAAAGAGGAGGTTTATGGACGTGGTGAGAGAGGACATGCAGGTGGTCGGGTTGAAGGAGGAAGATGCAGGAGAACAGAAGAAATGGAGACAGTTGATCCGCTGTATACCCCCAAACGGAGCAGCTAAAAGAAAGAAGAAGATATAATCATACACTACAGGATTATATTTTCATTTTATTACATTTACTTATTAGGTACACCTCATATAGTGTATCTAGACTCATTTTATAAGATCCATTGACCATATAGGTGCACTTTGTCATACAGATAGGCCAAAGCGTTGAAGTCCCCTAGTGGCACTAAGACCGCTCTGACCTGTCAAGGCATGGACTCTGATGTTTTGATGTGATACCTGCCAGCAGATCCTTTAAGTCCTGTAATTTGTAAAGTGAGGCCTGTATGTTTGTGACTAGTTTGTCCACATATCCTACAGATGCTCAATCACATTCAAATCTCTGGATTGTGGAGGCCAATTAAAAACCTAGAACTAAATTCCATGTTCCTCAGACCCTTCCAGAACATTGTCTTTTTTTTTTTTTTCAGCATTGTAGGACACATCATCATGGGAGGCACGCACAGTGGTAATACTGATGCCAGGTGGGTGTCTGGTCTGCAACATTGTACAGGTAAGATACACTGCCAAAGTAGCATCCACATGAATGATGACCTCAGCAGTTCTCAGCAGATTATCTAGCATCACACTAACTGTGCTTTAGCTTGCCTTTCCCCCCATAATGCATCCCGGCGCCATTTCTTTCCCAGGTAAGCTATGCAAACTCATCTGTCCGTCCAGATGATAAAAGCGGAAAATATGACTCATCAATATGACCAGGCCAGCACCTTCCATTTTTCTGTGGTCCATTTCTGATGTGCACAGACACTTAGATGTTTGTCTTTGGAAAGAGAAGCGTCAGCACAGACCCTCATACCTGTCTGTGGTTACAAGCTGTGATTCAATGTGGGTTTTGACACCTTTCTGTTATAGCCAGCATGAACTTTTTTTATTAGCTATACTGAAGTAGTTGCAGGATTTGACCACAGGCTATCCTCTGCAAGCTTGCTTACTTCTAAATGAATCCTGGGTGCCATACTGATTAACTGGTCCTCTTTTGGTAGGTACGAATCACTGCGTACCAGAAACAGCCCACCGGACCTGCCATTTTGGAGATCCTTTAAGCCAATCCTCAAGCCTTTTCAATTTGGCCCTGTCAGAGTCTCTCTGATCCTGACATTTGCCAGTTTTTCCTGCTTTCTTCACACAAACACACACACACACACACACACACAAATATACAGAGAGAGAGAGAGAGAGCGCCTGATTAATCACAATATTCATTTAAGTTAATCCCAGACTTGCCTGTTTGAATAATGCTTTAACTGTTTGAGTCTCTGAGAAAGAAATCATTTCTCTACAGGTTTCCTTTTCTCAAGTGAATAATGTCTTATTCCCAAATGTGTTATTATAACCACCGGCTGGATTACTTTTCACTAAAACTTCCGACATGATGCTACATTTAACAAAACTCCAGGCAGTCTCTCCATTGCTCTCTCCCTCCTTGCTTACCCTACAAAACACACACACACACACACACACACACACACACACACACACACACTGTCTCTCTTCCATGCTTTTAGTCAATGGGATGATATATAAGAAAAGAGAAAGAAAGCTCTCTTTATTTTGCTGGGCTTCCCGCCGGCATAGATAAACACTACATGAGTGACACGCTCTCATCAGTCAAGGCCCTGAATCTTTCCCCTGGCCAGATAACATCAAGTGTGCGTGTCAATTGCCAAGTGCTGTCTGTCACACTTCAGTGATAACAGCAGGAGAGAGTGTGAGGGTTTAGTGTTTGTGTAAGTGTATGTGTGCTTGTTTGAGAGAGTGTGTGTGCGTGTGTGTGTGTGTGTGTGTGTAAAAGAGCAAAAGAGCAGCAGCTCTGCTGGTGGTTTAACAGAAAGCACTGAAGGATGAAATGGTTCAGATCACAGTGAGTTTTGCAGGCTCAGTGATCTCTTTGTATGTTCAGTTAAAAATGGCTTTATTCTTTTAGAAATATCTTTTATATAAAATATGTGCACATAAATCCAAAGGTAACAATGCATGCGAATATGTTTTGTGCAAAATGAGCACACAAACCAGGACGTTGGAGTGAATTAAAATAGCCACTCAAGAGAAATGTTTCCATCAAGGAATCGGAATAATTCTAATCTTTGTAATGCACATGCATGCTCAAATGGAAGACTGTGCATCGTTCAAGCAGACATTCTAGTAAACTTTCACAGTTGAGAGTGTCCAAAATGTCCCAAAACTCTCTGACATTCAGTCGTTCTGTCTTCGCTTCCTCAATCTGAGCATTGACTCTGAAAATGACACAACATCACTTCCTGGGCAGTAAACACAAGACATTCACTGACTGAATCCAAGTATATGCCCTAATATAATTTGCGACTTCGTCACTTGAAACAACAGAATAATTTCTATGACAAGCTCAGTTGTTTGGTCTCAATATTTGGTTCCATTGTAACAAACAATGCCGCCTATAACACCCAACCAGACGCATGCTGCGGAGCGACGACGCCTGCCTGTAATCTATCATGCCGTTGTTCTCCGCGGTTATTTCTCATACAGTGAAATCTCTGAGATAAATGTTATGCTTTTCTTTGTAAAGCAGGCCTTTTCATATGTACCATCAAGTGCCATTGTTTAAATGGTTTTGTCATGGTAAAACACTGATCATCTCATTGTGAGTGACATGCAGCAGGGGCAGAGGAGGACCAGTCTATTAAATTCTTTGCAGAACAATGCTTTGGCATGCTCTATCATTGTATTGTGAAAATGACTAAAAGCCTGAGAGAGGGGAATGCAGATTGGCATTATGTAGCAGATTTGATGCCTTTGGATTGAGAGATTGTTTCTTTTTTTAATGGTTATTGTGCTTGACAGCAGACAATAAAAGAAATAATTGCACATTCATATGGGTATAAGATATTGAATTCAAAACGTGCAGTACTATTCATACACAGATTTCCAGTCCAAACGCTCTATTCCCCTGGATTTGAAAGTTGGTGTACTGTATTTCTCTGATAATCATGCTAAGGTAGGGGTGGGCATTAACATTACTCAAAGACATCTTTCATACAAAAAACACATCTTTTACACATTATGCACCCCAATTATTTGTTTCTGATATATATTTTTATGGCTGTGACTACATACAGGTGGCAAATGAGTTAGTGTGGTTGCCTCAAGAAGGTTCTGGGTTTGATTCCCAGCGGGGAGGCCAGGAGATTATCTTTGTTTGTGTGTGTGTGTGTGTGTGTGTGTGTGTGTGTGTGTGTGTGTGTGTGTGTGTGTGTGTGTGTGTGTGTGCAAGGACATTCAGTTAAGATGGAAAGGAAGTGCTAATATCTCCTAGTTGTGGACAGTAGTCAGTATGTTTGTCTGTTTCAGCCTTTAAATGGACTGAAAACTTGCCTGCAGCTCAAGTTAGCAGTTAAGAATATTAATTTTGGCATGGAAAATTCTATTTAATTTTTTTTATTTTTAAGCCATGGAAAAACTATGGCCCTGTTCATACTATATACTGGGCCTAACATTCCTTTATGTTTTCATATACACAGAGATGCTAAGTTTAAAAGAGAACTATATTCTCCTGGAATTATTATGGGTTTTGGATCCATACTGGACCAGTTCTAAAGGCCCACTCCCCATGAACCACAATTTGAACATTAAAGTGCATCCTGATGCTTCTCAAACAGCAACAAAGGACTTTAATTGCTTCATCAGAAATGAAAACAGCTGTGTAGCTGCTTAAATGTACACAGACATGCAGTATATCGGCCCAACATTAAACATAATACTGAGGGACTGATAGGTAAAGTCCACCCTTCCTTCAGTATTGAAATACAGTCATATAGTAAGTGGAAACTGGAGATGCGTTTGAAACTCCCACAATTAAATGGATATATAAGAGGGACAAAATGGACCTTATGAGTATAATGTTTGCACATTACAAAAACAAAACGAAATTTAAAAAGAACCAGAGAACAAATGTGATAAAGTGAACCAGCACAATTTTAATACCAAAGCAGAAAGGCTGAAATCACAAATTACTATGTAGTTTTTCTTCTTTGAGTGCAAGAGAACTGATGATTTCCATAATATGATTAGAAAAGTTTTAAATACTGTAATTGATTTCATTAATAATACTTTGTATTCATTGTGCTGCCCATTGCCAAAAGATTTTAAGGGAATGCAAACCAGATTACATGTCCTCAAGGTTTAAAAGCATAATGTGGGTGAATCAGATTGGTAACCTTTGAGGGCTGTGTGTGTGTGTGTGTGTGTGTGTATGTGTGTGTGTGTGTTACTAACTGTAGAGTCCAGTGCTTTGTCTATGACAGGCTATCATAATGCCCAGCCAAGCTTTATCTGGATGCTAGTGCTTAGTGCTGGGTTCAGTTTTCTCTATGCTGCTATGGAGCTAGGTCTGGGCACACTTCAAAACACCTGAAAAGTGATTCAAAAAGCAGAAAAGTCTAAACAATTCTCTCTGAGCCGCCTACACTTTTGCAATGTCGCTTGTGGTGAACATGCAGAGCTCTGGCAAGTGCAATTCAACAGCAACAAAGAAATGGGCGGACGTTCAAAAATTAGACTTTGTATTTATTCCTTGTGTGTTGCATGTGTTGTGGTTGGATGCACGTAGTTCTTCAGCAGCTAAGAAGAGGTCACAGACAATGACTCAAATCAATCTATCTGCGTCATTCCGGGGATGAAAAACCAACATTTTACCCATAATAAATGAAGAAGTTTCTAAAGCATTTAGTCAGCATTCTTTTTGGGCAAACTGGGGATAGCAGCTGAAGACATTTGTGAACACCACCGCTGTGACTTTTATAACTTTTCTGTCAAAACATTAGTTCAGACTTTTGAACATCATATAGTGGGCCACTGTCTCCTTTTTTGCACATTCTTTTTCAAGAGTTCATGTGAACATTTTGATTACATTTATGGCATTTAGCAGACTTCCATATGTCCTAATTACAGGGACAGTCCCCCTGGAGCAATTCAGGGTTAAGGTCTTGCTCAGGGACCCAGTGGTAGAGCTAGAGGTGGGATTCGAACTGGGACCTATTGATCCAGAGGTCCGTAGGCAAGTAACATACCACTACACCACCGCCACATCAGCATTTGATTATTTTACTGTTTTATGTGAAATAAATCCTAAAAATTATAGGAGGAAAACAGGGGCTTTCAGAAACTTATTTTGGTGATCAGCAGATCTAACAGTAGATTTAACTTTACTTAGTTATCCAGCAAACTACCAACTGTTGAAGGCACAAATAACCACAAGTGAAGTGAAATTGTATTTAATTTTGTCATTACTGGTGAATATACGGGGTTTTATTCCAAAACATCAAGGCACAAGTATGATGAATTAAATGACAGAGAAAGTATCACTTTGAAAACATACTTCAGCGATGATGGCAATACTATGATCATTTCTAGAGGTTGATTTCTGAAAACGTATTATTGGCTACAGTTTGTGGTGTATCAGTTACATTAACAGTAAGTGAAATTGTTCCAAATTGCTTTTGCTCTACTGATTATGAAATCAAGAAACAGCTGAAAGAGCACTCTTATATTAAAATGGAACACCCAAAACAGTTACGAGGATTTTACATGACAATGATGAACATACGCACCTTCCTAACAGTGATGATGAACTTATTTACAAACATTGCAAATTATTGTAGTCCCCAAAATCCTAAATAAAGAAAAAAAAAGAAGAGAGGTCAACCACGTTTTATGCTGGAAAGCTGAAAAAATCTATAAGCCTTTGATGGAAAGGTACTGGGCAGGCCAAATGTTTCCACACGGAGCTGCTTTTGAAAAAAAAAAGCCCTTGTTTGCATTGGAATCAATAAGATATTGACCAGTGAGTAATTACATAATACTATTGGTATTTATGCCAGGTGGGATTGATTTCTAGAGGCTCATTTCCTCTGTAATGCCATTCTACTCCGTGCTCTCACCTTCAGCAGAGAGAGACTGAGAGAGAAAGAGAGAGACACAGAGAGGGTATGTTTTTGCTTCTTGTTTTTTTCCTCTTTTTCTTCTTTTTTACAGGAGAATGCACTCAATTTGAAGAAAGTAGGTTTTTATCTTGCATAATTAAGATGAAATAACAGAAGAAAAGTATTTACATGATGTGAAAATATAAGAAAATTGTATATTCATTTAAAATAAAAAAGGAAAACACTCCTTTTTCACTTTCTGTGTGTTGATATATTCCTTTCTTGACCATGACTTGGTAGCCTGGATTGAGAACTTTGAACATGGCTAAGCTAGGAATTTGAATGCCCACGTGCTACACTTACTTTGAGAGAGAAATGAACACATACGTACGTAAATTTTTCCTATACAGACTATAGTTACTCACACAGTGAAAGATGAATGACTAAAAACAAGCGCGTATATAGTAAAACCAAAGCTCCAAGGATGACTTATTTGAACTTTTCATGTTATTTAATTTTATTATTTTTCTAACTCCATATCAACTATATGAACCATAAACTGAGAAGGAGTATGCATGAAGAAAGTTTCACTTCTTTTCATCGGTTCCTTTTCCCACAGTAGCAGAGTTCTTGAACAGTAGCGTTTTCCATGGTCAAACTGACGATCTGTGACAATATCAATAACAAAGGTGTGCAGACTGCTTTGATGATTTTTTTAAATTCTGAACAAAGAAGAAACCGTATGAAACCATATATATAGTATATATATATATATATATATATATATATATATATATATATATATATATATATATATCTAAGGTGTACAGTAAAAGTTTTAGGCAGGTGTGAAAAAATGCTGTAAACAAAGAATGCTTTCAAAAATGGAAGAGTTCATCATTTATTTTCATCAATCAGCAAAATGCAGTGAATGAACAAAAGAGAATCTAAATCAAATCACTATTTGGTGTGACCACCCTTTGCCTTCAAAACAGCATCAATTCTTCAGGCACTTGCACACAGCTTTGGCTGATCCTCGGCTGTGTGGTTATTCCAAACATGACTGTGTTTCAACCTCCGTATGACATTGATGATCACCAGTACCTGTCTGGAAAAACTGGTTGATCATACACCGACTCATAATCCCCTCTGTGCAAGTGTACCTAGAAGAACTGATGCTGGTTTGAAGGCAAAAGGTAGTAACACCAAATATTGATTTGATTTAGATTTTTCTTTTGTTCGCTCACTTTGCATTTTGGAAATTGATCAAAATAAACAATCATTATTTATATTTCTGAAAGCATTCTTTGTTTACAGCATTTTTTCGCACCTGCCTAAAACTTTTGCACAGTACTGTAGGTATATGTGCAGTGCTGCTAACGGGCAACAGGCACCTACTATTTAGCATTTAAATTTTATCTATGTATATACAACCACATGCAAGTGTTTGAAGGCCCCTAGTCAAATTACATGTTTTTCTCATTTTTGTAAAGCTAATGCACGTGCTCTGCAGGAAGCAAACTTAAATATGGCCATTGTAACCACTTTCACTCATAAAACCTTTTTTTTATGTATTGTTGAGGCATTGTTTGATTAGTTTGTTTAGTTTGTTAAGCCCTCCTACAATGAATGTTTTATGTATAATAAAGCCATCTCACTTAAGGCATGAAACAGTGAAGAAACAGGTTCAGATGATTACAGGTTACAAATAATATTCAGTACTGTGCAAAAGTTTTAGGCAGGTGTGGAAAAAATGCTGTAAACTAACAATGCTTTCAGAAATATAAATAATGATTGTTTATTTTTATCAATTTACAAAATACAAAGTGAGCGAACAAAAGGAAAATCTAAATCAAATCAATATTTGGTGTTACTACTTTTTGCCTTCAAACCAGCATCAGTTCTTCTGGCCCCCACAGAGCCCTGATCTCAACATCATCCAGTTTGTCTGGATTACATGAAGAAACAGAAGGATGTGAGGAAGCCTACATCCACAGAAGATCTGTGGTTAGTTCTCCAAGATGTTTGGAACAACCTACCAGCCGAGTTCCTTCAAAAACTGTGCAAGTGTACCTAGAAAAATTGATGCTGTTTTGAAGGCAAAGGGTGGTCACACCAAATATTGATTTGATTTAGATTCTCTTTTGTTCATTCACTGCATTTTGTTGATTGATGAAAATAAATGATTAACTCTTCCATTTCTGAAAGCATTCTTTATTTACAGCATTTTTTTCCACACCTGCCTAAAACTTTTGCACAGTACTGTATATTATTTATTATTTATAAATAATATTTTTGTATTATTTATTGCTGGTCAGTGTTTGGCTGCTAGAACACTTTTGATCACAAAACGCACTGAGAATCCGTGTCACTGACAGTGATGCTGTGGGGTATGCGGCACCGGTGTGAGTATATCAATCTCACTGCAGGGCTGAGAGTGGTTTGTAAAAGTATCTAGCCAGGAGTGGCCATGTGGTCAGAAACTGACCGCTTATAAAGCTAACACAAACTATAGTCTCAAACTGCTCAGCAGCAAGGTGAAGTGACAGAGCACGAGTTTCTAGGAAAGTGTGCCTTAAATAATTTGCTATTGAAAGTGATGTGCTGATCAATGTATCAAATCCACAAAACAAAAATGCTCTGATTGTTGTTTTGTCTTTGTAGAGGTACAAATATATTATTACCATCAGGTCCACTATATGAATATAACTCAGAAACTCCTGCACTGATAAAAGAGTTAATAAGAGTGTTTAAAAAAATGAATATAAATATAGTCGTTCATTAAGAAAATGCCTATAAATATCAGTGCTTGAGAATGCAAATGAAGTGGGCTGGCCTTTGTTTTACAGTGGCTGGAACAGAGCTGCCCTGCAACACAATGCTGCAGTGAGGCTATGGAGGTGGATGGCAACATTAAAGCTTAGCACAGATCCGTCTCTATCGTTTGGACTCTGAAAGCATCACTATCTCAACGACAAAACTCAAAACTGCTAAAAAGAGCATTAGGAGCATGTCTCTTGGGTTGGAATCAGCAGTGAAATGCTTTGTAGCCACATTTGCCACATCTTCACACTACATATGTGTGAAGCTGCAGATCACTATGTTTACATATTTTCCATTTTCCTCGTGACGCATGAGGACTAAACCTCAGTCTGTAGATCACAGCACACTTGCGTGAGAACAGAAATAGGCCACTATACTGAAACCGTGGCTTGACAAATTAACATGTCTTATTTAATTATTAAGTATGTGTGTCATGGACCGAAACTGTGAGAAGGTCATTAGTTGTCAGAAATGAACAGTGATGCGAAGAGATGACATGACAAGCACAGCAGAGTAAAACAGCCAATAAAGATCAGAAATGATCAGAAAAATTCCACCAAACCAGATAAAACAGATACACTACATGTCTTAAAAGCAGGGGTCCTCTCAAGCAGTCAACTCAAATAAATCAGTAAAGGAACCTTTCGGGTTTTCTGAAGCAGACAATAGAACCGCAGCTTGAAGAATAAAGGTCCCAAGTGGTCACATCATAAATGACCACTTTCACCTTTTTGTCTCTGTCCAGAATATGATTCGACGGCCAATATAGCTCCTCATAGAAAGCAAGTGCAGTTCAACTAGATAGAATTTCATGAGTTTTAGATTAGTTTTGTGGCTTGAGTGCAACTTATTTGGAAGGTAGTTCAATACACGTAAACTCAAATAATGTTTCCTCTCTGTCTCTCTGTCTCTGTCTCTGTCTGTCTCTCTCTCTCTCTCTCTCTCTCTCTCTCTCTCTCTCTCTCTCTCTTTCTCTCCTTCTACAGTGTGCGTGTGTGTTACCATTTCTCCTTTTCTCTTTATGCCCAAAGCACTTCATGACCTTGCCTTTCTCTCTCCCCACCTCTCTTTTTTTGTTTCATAGATCACCATGAAAGACCTCATGCTAAAGAAGGTCACATCAGACCAGCCTTGTTCATCGAAGGCTGATTTAGCTCAGGCTCATTGTTGTCAGATTTGCACACATTCTCCTGTAGCCGCCACAACCTCCAGACAACCTTGTAGTCATTCTGACTATATCACAACAGTCCGGACCAGGTTTTTATCTAAAACACCACCTGACAAGAGACGAGAAGGAAAGGGCCCATTGAAACAACTAATCCCTGTTCTCTTCAAGGTGGTAAAGGAAAACATAGGAAATGCATAGGTTTTTTTAAACATAACAGAAAAATTATTTAGTAATTTGCAAAAATTTCGACCCCAGTGCTTAGTGGTAACCGTGTGCGCAAGCATGCCTTGCTACACCATGTGACAGTGGGTAAGACTCCTAACGCTATGCTCTGATGATGATTTAAATGTAAGATAAGGTAAGAATATCTTTCAGTTGTAAATCTAATAACACCATTCATTTGCATCCAGTTTCTAAGCATGGGATGTCATAAAATTGTGTTTTAGGTTTTCTCTAAATTACTAAACATAAACAAAACGGTGTGTGTGTGTGTGTGTGTGTGTGTGTGTGTGTGTGTGTGTGTGTGTTGTAATGCAGTGAACACCTGCAGTAAAATATGCACATTTGTACCAGCTGTCATCAAGATCATACTTCTTTGATTTCACATTCTAGGAAAAAACCTGCAAGCCCACTCATAACAGTAAACAAAGAATCATTTAGGGTCTCTTTATGTACCACAATTTTTATTTTTTTTTTTACCAAAAACAAGGGGAAAAATGCATTATCCTTTGTAAATGGTATGGACTGAATAAAGACTATTTACTGCACCTCGTAAAATGCTAGCTTAAATATTTTTGGTAAATTTGCTCAATAGAGCTGGAGAGCAATTATAAGCACTGGGGAATGAGAGAATGGCGGAATGGTTTTATTGCTGTTTTGAAGCTTTTTTTTTTTTTTTTTAAACAAACAAAGTTCAACAGAACTAAATGATCATTTTATTTCTAGAGGCCACAATATTCTGCACATGTAGCCTTAGATGCTTGATCCAAAACCTACCCCAAAACAGGGTAATGCTAACAAGCATTAAATAGCCAGGCTCGATTTGAACCATGCATTGAAAAAATGTTGCTCTTGAGTGAAATGAAGGAAGGAAATGTCCTGGCAGTGTTTTGTGTTTTTGTAGTATTTATAGCGTTAACTCTATAAACAATTCCCGCCAGCAAATATTAACTTTCACTTTTGACAGCCATTTTACAAATAAACAGACCACACTTTAAACCATCTAAACACAGAGCCTCAGTGTGGTTCAGAAACTGCTTCAAAACTCCAGATGCACTGTATGTAAATAACAGTTCTGTATAAAAAGCTCTTGAAAAGTGTCAGAAGCCAGTGAACTGGGTTCTCTCACTTTGAGATATTAAAGCAGTAGACATGAATGCCTTGAGTATACAGAGGCATAAGCCCAATGCTTACAAACCTGCTGCCAAACTAACTCCCTACCCCCCCGTCCCAGAGTGCACCTGGACGACAGGCCCAGTTGTGCTTGGCACAGCGTGCATCTCGTGCCCTTTCCTCCTCACCTCTCTTCCCCCAGCCAGATGACCTTCAGCGGCGAGGAAGCCAAAGCAGGGTTCATAAGAGGGCACGTTGTCCAACTGGTGTGCCAACACACTCGACACGATGACTAACAGTGCCACATTTGTTCATTATATGTAAATGAATGTCAAACGAGATTACTAATCTAATTATCAAACGTGGGCACAACCTTGTCCCATACTCTGAGTAAAAAAATTATTACTTCTGTGAAATTATGAGTCAAGTACAAAATATAAAAAAAGACCAGAAAATAGACAAGTAGGAGGTAAATATCTGATCAGAAACTCTTCAAATGCCACAAACTCTTAACCCCTTAACGTCTCAAGCCTAATACATCCCAAGTCTTTTGGATCAGTGATGCAAGCGTATTTCTTGCATTATAGGTGGGTGTATCAAAAAAATACCTAAAAAGCTTGGACCTGAATCGATTTTTTTAATGAGATGAACAAGAGTCCTTTTTACATTAACGGCATTTAGCAGACACTCTTATCCAGAGTGACTTCCATGTCCTAATTACAGGGACAGTCCCCCTGGAGACACTCAGGGTTAAGGGTCTTGCTCAGGGACCCAGTGATGGTAGTGTTAGAGGTGGGATTTGAACCTGGGACCTCTTGAGCCATAGGTCCATAGGCAAGCACCCTACCACTAGACCACCACCACCCTTTTTAACGTTCAATGATCATTCTTATAAAGCCAAGATTCGACAGCAGAGCCGGGAGATTGATTGTTTCACCCTGTCAGAAAGAGCCCATGTACTATAATAATTGTATTGTTTCTTGGCCCAAGGTTGTCTAAGGGGTTTTCTACACTGCAGTGCAAATTCTAAGTTAAGAAGAATCAGAAATTAGTATGTCTTAGCATATCAGATGATTTTTTAGGGCTTATTTGGCCTAAAATAAAATGCCAAATTACCAAAGAAAAGAAAAAAAAAAAAAAACAGCAAATCTACTCAGGTACTGTACCAAGACTGAACAGACTGAAATTCAATCTGAAAAGGTGAATTAGTAATATGATAAGTTATGTATAATGTGATGTAGTGTGAATGACGACGTGCAGCTGAGTAAAAGTGGAACTAAGTAAAAGGTAAATTACTTTCCTCACAAAGTAAATGTATTATCATTTGAATATCACTAATCCATCATAACGTTACTCAACATTTCATATAATCGAGAAACTGCACACAGCTCTGCAGCTGAATTCAAAATGTAGTTTGATCACTGCTCATTAAAAATACAGAACTCATTCGGATGTGTATTACTGTTTAAACACACAGTGGCGACTTCTTTGCATCTCTAGCAGCCCTCAGGGTCAGTTTATTTTCTGGACCGCTTTTACCACACCTGCATGAGGGGGCTGCTCTGTTCTGCCACATGGAGGGACATATGCAGAGCCGGTGTGTTTCGAAGGGCTTATGACAGCCCCCCTCTGTCAGCGCCAACCACTGCTACTCATTAGGAGGCGAGCCGGAGCCAGTGGACCAGCCTTGTGCTCCCTCTCTCCAATTAGCTCTGCTAATGGCTGTCACCAGCAGCCTGTGTCTTACTGTTAAAGGAAGCGCTGGAGGGCTTCTCGGCAGAATGTCAGGAAAAAAAAAAAAAACAATTATATACTGCCTGAAACCCATCCAGATATAATATGGAAATTTAAGCTCTTCTATGTGCTCATGTTTGGGTTCTGGCAGACAAAGATATTAATAGTAATAGTAATTTTTTTTTTTTAACCAGAATTTTTTTTTTAATTTTGGCAAACCTCTTTGAAGTAAGAACATAATTGAGATAAAACAGATTGGAGCTAATAGTGGATTTGTCCTCTGTCTTTGAGTGGGCTTGTAAGAGGTCCTTGCACCTGGAAGCTGAAAGGACAATGATTTGACATGTCCATGGGTTGGTTTGCACTCTTAGCCATTTTTAGCAGCAGGGTTTGGGCTCAGAAGTCATAGAGTGGCAAGCTGTTTCTGTAAAGCATCCATGAGCTGTCAAAGCAACAACTGCACTGTTGCTTTTGCTATGGCACTGGGGTCAGGAAGAGGTACTAGGCCCGGCACTTCCTGTCCTAGTCAGATGAAGAGGGATAAAAGAGATCTGCATGTCTAGCTTCATGTGATATGTCAGCAACCGGGAGGAAAAGTGGGAGGGATGGGGGCCCATCACTGTAACAGAGACATCGCTTTCAGAGTCAGAGTTATCTGCTGAAACGGCAACCTCAGAAACTGCAAGAACCATCTCTCTCCCACACTTACTGTTTGTCACCTTAAATTTGGCCTTGTCAGTAAATGAAACATGCTTGACTCCATATATGTTGACTGAGCGAATCCTGAAATCTGTGTCATTAGGTTAGCAAACGGTATCGGTTTCAAATCTAATAACAGTTGTGCGTGGAAGGACCGGGGGAAAAAGCACGGAAAGTGTTGACATGCTGAGTCGAGATCAAGATCTGGAAGGACTCCTCCGCTCGTGAGGAGAGGGAGTTGATATCTGCAGAATAAGAGACATGTGGCAAAAGAGAGTGAGCCTCTTATCACTTCATCTGCACCCGCTGTTTCACAATATGCTGGTGCATTTTCAGTAACTGTGAAAAAAAAGAACGAATGTGAATTTGCAGCCTCCAAAGAGAAAGAAGGCGAGAAGAGCCAACTGCCTGAAGAAGGCTTGCTCTAATGTAGTACTTAAACTGTTTGATTGCACAATTCAACTGTGAGCTTGAAAGAGCCAGTATATAGGTCCCATTATTACAACACAACTTTATAGCAGGAGCAAAAACATTCTTCCCTTAAATTGCAGCTTGACATAAGGGAATACTCAAGGCTGTATTGAAGGAAAGCTCTTATTCCAAGCATTTTAGGTATCATCATCTTAATTAAATGTTAAATACTAAGAAAAGGTTTCTCAAGGCCTGACCGTCTTGCAATGGTTGAGTCGAAGTGCACATATCCATTGAGAACCTATGGCACTAATGGATGATTGCAGTCCATAAGCTCCATTTAACCAACATGAACAACCTCGAGCAAATCTGCCAGGTGAATGAAACTCATTTCCAAACAGTGTGCAAAGCTGACAGAAACTTCTACTAGTTTAAAAAAGTTGTCTGTTATTGCAGAAGAAAGTGGTTCTATCCTGTACTAGTCTGAAAAGGGTTGGATACTTATGCAAGCAGTGTTTTTAGAGCTTAGCTTTTTAAAGATCTGCTGCCACATAAAGAACTGGATCAGTTACAGTACTGTACAGAAGTGTGAAGAAGAAACCTGGTGCAAAAATACTATCTGTATACTGTTTGTCGGTTTGTCTTATCTTGTTCATCTCGAGTAGATTCAGTCAAAGAAATAGGAACGAATGTTTTGCTCCAACAGGCTGCAAAGCTCCTAAAGATACAAGAGGTTCCAACCACCCAGCATTCTGCATCACCATAAACTAATCACCGGCCTGATCATCTGAACCTGTTTCTTCACTACTAGTTTCAAATTTTATTATAGTTCTTTTGTTAGACACTGACTAACAGAACATAAACAAGTCAAAAATACTTCAAAAGTAAAGTCCTATGCAGAAAAGTGAGTTGTTTTGGAGTTATGAGGTTTTGTTGTAACAGCAGCAGCGTATCAATTATTTTAAATGTTATAATGTCGCTGCATAACCCATTTTCCACTTTCGCCACCCTGAGTTGTGTTATTTAGCTTGGCCTCATTTGGTGAGGACGTGGCCCTGTTTTTGACAGCGCTCCCTCTCTGTAGACAGGTAGTCAGGTGTGTGGTGTCTGACACGTGAGCACAGCGTGAGTTTATTACCCAGTTCAGCCTGTTTGACAGCTTTGGCTCCCAGAGCATGATTACATTATCTCTGTACACTGATGAAGGTCAGAGTAACAGAACACACAAATTAGGATGATGGGAGACGTACTGAACTAGGGAAAGAAATGAAGAAAAGAACAACATCTAGGCTGAATATGGAGGAAAAACAGCTCATAGTAAACACTTTAAATGTCAAAATATGTTAATAAGGTCCATCAAACTAAACAATCCCAATGTAGTTAACAAAGAAAGAGAAACTGCGCTGGCCAGTTTGCACGCTGCTGAATAATAGACATTGTTTGGATGAATTATCCCTTTAAATTTTAGGACCACCACTGTGGTTGTGCATGTGAAAAGGGTGTAAAATGGTTACTGGAGGAAAAAAAAAACGATATCTTCAATTGAATCTGCCTTTTATAATGTTCCATAATGATTCCCAACCCCACCTTGTTTCCTAGGTTTTTCTCATTCATTCTTTGGCCTCTCTCTCTATCCTCAGGCCAGGACACCCTGAATCTGAATTTATACTGACATTAAAATATGACAAGGTCATCATCCCGCACTGTCATGCAGACATATGATTTATGGAGGCCTCCTAGCACTTCTTTCTTTTAACAATACACACATTCCCTCTGTTAGATTGCTCCTTTCAACTCAGCTCGACATGTCTATCTCTTCTTAAGGAATAGGAAAAGTCGAAATCAGTTTAGAGGTCACGGATGCACCCATGCATGCGTTTGTTTTTATTCATGTTCATTTTCTGAACAAAAATGTCTTGATTTTTCTAGGAAATGTATAGAAAAGTGGTCTTAGGTTCTGATTATGTAGGATTGTAAAGATTACATGCAAGACTGCATCATGAGATGTGCTCCATGCTAAAACTGCATTCTGTGGAGTAAAAAGCAGTTTTACCATTTTCCAAATTCCACATGACCAGCGTGCTTGTGGTTGGAGTGGTCTTATAACAGCTGGAAAAAACACCATCTGTCAGTCTGCACTTCTACATATTCAAATGTTTCACTTTAACAGATATGTGAGCACATATAATACCTGTGGTTACTAACAGTCAGAAATGAGAAAAAAACTGAATGAATAAAGTGCATCGGTATGACCTGCAAAGCTCTTGCTTTTACCATATTATTAATTATATTTACATATGCTCATAATAGAATTTTGTATTTAATTTATAATCTCATTACATGGTAAAAAGCATGGTTATCTGCATGGTTACCCAATTAAATTCTTGATTACATTGTAAGGTAACTTGTTACATATATCATTGCATTTACTTTTACAGATATAATGAGATATGAGCAAAAACATGCGTTTCAGAGTGTTAACACACTGTTTGTCCCGTTGCACTTTAAATGAACTGAAGACCTTTTGCAGCTGTACCCAATACAATAATACAAATATGAATTTGCATAAAATAATCATTTTTTTCTATACCACAACTATCTACTGCAGACTTAAAACACTATTTTCCAAATTTGTATATGTTAAAGATCTCTTGTCCCTTGATATTTTTTGGAAGAGAGCAGAGAGATCAGCACTGTGAAAATCTACTAGGAGTCTGTTTTGTATCAGTACTCCCACACACAGACCCACACACACACACACAAACACTTGCACACACACACTCGTGTCTGCAACTGTTCAGTGATCGTGTGAAAGGCCTTGAGAAAACACACATTGCAATCTCCAAAGCAGGGTCACAGCGTCCTTTAACCAAAGAGGGGACGTCCCTATCTCGTTCTTTTCCCACTTTTCTTCCATTTCTCCCTTTCCTTAACTTTATTGTTCCTTAGACCACTTATTTTAAATTGATTATGCTGAAAATGTTGACCATTGTAAAGCCTACTATGATGGTAAGCAATCTGTGCAATTAACAAGGCTTTTCTGCACGATATTAACAGGTTGGGCTTGAGTTCCGCCGCCGTTGCCTAAAAATCCCACCAATCATTAAATGAATTCATCTTAATTACCTTGGGGTCCACGCAAACTGACCTCAACTTTTGGGCTGGAAAATGTTCGGAATCCCCTGCAGCGCTCCTGCTAGTATGCAAGCACTGGTGTGTGTGTAATTTAGGTGTGTGATTGTGGCCGATAGCCAGGATTTAGACGACCGTGTGGATGTTCCAGTGGCGCTTGGCCAGTGTGTTGATTCAGTGGAGCAAGGTCCACTCCTGGAGACCTTCCCAGGCCCTGTCGGTCGGCTGGGACTACAATTGGAACCGGGTGTCCCTGATGTACAGCTACAAAAACTGCTGGTCCATTTGCACTTTATCTGGAGAGCCCATCCCCCTTTATTTAATTGTCCGGGCCACTGATTGCAATGCTGCTTGAGTGGCCAAATTGAAATGTCCTCATAAAACTGTATGTTTCTCTCTTTTTCTTTCACAACAACTCTCTGCAACTCTCTGATGAACTCTAAATGAGTTCTTTTTTATAGGAGGAATTGTAGTTCTTTTGGCTCTACTGCATGGTGGGCAACATATGATTTTCCATTAGAGCCAAACCTAATTGAATCGGACGTGGTCCTCGAAGCCAAAGACATGATCAAAAAGAGATGTCATCCCTCCCTCCATGCTCGCTCACACACAGATGAGAAGGAGTGTTATTTTGGAGGGAAAGGACAGGTCTGGCCGAGCGGATGGATTCGTGTGTTAATGCTCGAGTGCGCTGGGGGAGTAATGAGGTGTAGCGTATCAGGCTAAGTGGCTAATGGGCTGTGAAGTCATTAGTGCAGTGCCTTTCTCGTTTTCTCGCTCTCTCTCTCTATCATACTATCTCTCTTTCTCTCCCTCCTTATTTTAAAGCATTGCATCTGTGTGGTCTCTGCTCTCTCTCTCTCTCTCTCTCTCTCTCTCTCTCTCTCTCTCTCTCTCTAATACGTTTATACACCACTTTGAAGAACATCACAGTCCAAATTCTGCTTAGGCCAATTTGGCAGTGGTGATGGTGGTCTGGTGGTAGAATACTTGGCTATAGACCAAGAGGTTGCAGGTTTGAATCCCATCTCCATTGGGTTCCTGAGCAAGACCCTCAACTACAAGTTGCTGGAGGGGGACTGTCCCTGCAGTTAGGAACCAGAAGTCACTCTGAGTAAGAGTGTCTGTTAAATGCTGTAAATGTAATGTTGGGCTATTTCACAGTATAAGTATTTACTCACAGATAGTAAAAGATGTAGATACTATAGGTTGGACACTTGGGGGAAGATCCCAAGCTCTAGAAAAATGTCATCCTTTACTGACTTGTATATTATAATAACTTTATATCTCATACCTCTTGTCCTGCAGATTCTTTACATTTTGCTAAATTTTTGTAAAAAAACAAGGTCAGTACAGATAATAAAACAAAACCAAAAAATCACTATATATAAGTGTCAAATTAAAATCACTGGTAAAACTGTAGATTTATTTTGATTCATTTATGCCTTGCATGCTGAAAACAATATTTAGGATAACTGTTAGTTTAACGCCATCAAAACACTTAAAGCATGTAAGCAAGTGCTAAAAATTCACACTTATAAAAACATACACTGAAGACCGCACTAACGGCGGTTTTAAGGCAGTCTAAATTTAGAGACGTTTCTAAGCATAACCTCTCCATTTTGTGTTAAGCATTTTCTCTCATTCTCACATGTTGTCTGTTTACTGTTCTCCACATGGAAACACGGTGGGGTTCTTCCACCATTAGATTGCAATAAAGTGGACGTTTGTTTGAACACCGTGTATGAAAGGGTGACATTTAGCAGAGGTGTGGATGAACATGTGATCCCTGAGATACTCTGTCTGGTTGTCTGAAGACAGGGGCTGTGAGTGAAGGTCAGGTTATGGTCAGTATTTTCCGTGAGTCACACTCAGAGGCTTTATTCTCTTCCATCACTGATATTGCTTTGCTTTTATTTTCTAAACATCTTCAGCTAAATAAAATGGGAACGAGCTGATTTCTTTGAAAGTGACAAAGTAAACACGTTTCGCTGTTTTATGTATTATAAATAAAAATGAATTTTTAGATAAACAATTATTAGAAGGATATTTTCAGGAAATCCTAAAAATATCATTATCGGTTGTATAATCTGCTACGAAAATTTCCCCTGTATCATTTGTCAGATCAGTCAGATGATTATTTATTCATTTAATGATTTTTTCAACCCCGCGAGCGAATAAATCAGCAGTATGTTTTTAAGTCTGTTTTATTAAAACAGTTTGTTCTGTCTTCCTTTTGCATTGCATTGCTTGACATTCATAATGGATGAACTTATAAGATGAATCTTTCCTAATATGAAATTAGTGAACTGCTTCAGATGCTTTTAAACAGAGATGTGTGCAGAGATGTGTTGTGCATTTACACTATACATGCTTTTGCTTGAGTTTCCTTGAAAAGCTTGTCATCATTTGCATTGAACTTCACTGAAACCAGAGTTGTGTGGTGTGGTTAAAGCAGGGATGGAGGGAAGTTCGTCGGTGTGTTCACCTGCATGTCTGTTGCGTATGTGTTCAGAGAAGAGGTTTGGCCTGATGATGGCTTTTTGTGATTGTAGCTACATGAGATTTGGAAAGTGTACTAGAGGATCATAGACTTAATAGAGTGTGAATTGCTCATGTTGGGCACAATGAGGCATGTGTGTGTGTGAGAGTAGAGAAAGTGGAGAGAAATAGAGAGGAATGTGAGACACACAGAGAGAGAGAGAGAGAGAGAGAGAGAGACAGACAGAGAGAGAGCGAGAAGCCCCCAATAGTCTGCCCATCTTATCTTAGTTATTGCTTAGTGCTAATGGCATGACTCATGCATGACTGTGTTATTTCTTTTCCCTGAATGATGTGGGCCAGTTTGTAAATGTGGAAACAATAGCAGCCACTTTATTCCGTTTAGTGAAGACAAATAAAGGAAACCATCTGTCAACACGATCATCCAGTGCTGCTTCTGAACAGTATTCTAAATGCAGTGTTCTCTTGCAATTTTGTTACTTTGCATTTGTTTTTCATTTGATGAATTATTTGCTACATATTTTTTTATTATTCATTTATACATTTTTTATTCCTGGTTTTCATGCCTATATTTATATTCCAAATATTTAAACCAACATGATTGTAAAAACTGTGAAAATATAACATGGTCTTTATGTAATACATATATTGAAAGGTATTGTTTTTTATTTGTATTTATTTATTTATTTATCTGGAACATTATGTACCATTTATATGTAAACAAACACACAAATACATAAATAAACAATATTACACAGGAAACGGCTGCAAGTTCACACATTTTGCACATGAAAATCTACATTATTCTCAGATGAAATCAATACGCTTTACACTCGACATTGGCCAAAACATAGCTTCTTGATACAATAAAAAATCAGTATGCTCCTATAAACGTAATCTCTTCTGTGAATAGTTTTTTTCTCAAGTCATTTCTACTCTATACTGAGACAGGGCAGAAATTCTGATGATGATTTTAAAATTGATTTGAATAAATGGTTTGGTCCATTTTGCCCTCTTCAGACAGCAGTGTAAGTACACATCTCGGGGGGGCACATGTTGAGCAGGATGGGTGAGGCACCAGGCAGTCAGTAGGCCTCTACATCAGACATACTCTCATTAAACTATCTATATTTTAATACTCACCTACTGCTCTTAAGATCTTGTATCCACCGGTGTTTCTTCTAAGATTTAATGGTCTTACCTGCACAAAGCCAGGGGATTAACCCATCTCCTGGCACTACGTGCACTTCAGCCGCACTTAACTCAAGCCTACCCAAAGACTATGAGACGCTAAATCCAAGACAGCCACAGCACCTGGGAGCGCCAAGTGCTGATTGGGGATGGGAGCCAAATCCGTATCCTCTTGGGTTTGTTCATAAACTATTCCCCTTAAAAGCCATTATTCAATCGAGGGCTTTTTTTTTTTCCTTTAAAAAAGCTTTTAACTAAACTTCAAGAAAGCAACAGTGCCCTACTTTACTCGAGCTTTAATCAGGCCTGAATGCTTGGTCTGGGCCCAAAATATGAGAGAACATTCTGCTGTGATTGACAGCATCTGATCCTAACTCTGACTGTAATCTGTCTAAAGCTAAGAAACAATTTAGCCTCTGCTAAAATATCTTTAGACTTTACATTTATTAATCAGTGCCTTAAAATAATCTTGTTTTAGCCGGGATTAACCTCACGCTGCATAGGCTTTGCTGATCTTATCCTAGCCTTGTGGACTTCAGGAATCCCCTCTGCCAATGAGTCAGTTCAGTGTGCCAGAGCAACATAGTGGGCCCGATGAAATGAAAGGGAAAAAATAAAGCATGAAGAAAAGCTGGAACAGATGGAAGCTCACCCTAAATTAAGAGCTGTGAGAATGTCTTTTGAACCTAGCCTGAGCCCAGTTTTGAGAATAGTGTTGGTCCTTGATGTTAATAAGACAAAGCAAAGCAAGCTCATTTAAATAGCAAAAGCAATTCACAATGATGTACATAAATACAAAGAAACTATAAGTGCTATTAATCAGAAAGACAATAAAAGAAAGAAAGAAATCTGATGTAATATAAAGTATGCTAGGCAGAATAAAAGCTTAATAAAGCCTCCTCATACCTGGTTCTAACTCAGGGCACTGCTTGATGATAGCTGTTAGATTTTTATTCCTTCAGCAGATCAGAAATGTAATTTGGTCCTAAAATACTGAGCAATTTACAGTTAATTTACAGTTCTTGGGTGGAGACCCGTAGAATGCGGTAGTGATCCAACCTGCATGAGATCAAGCCATAGACTTATGCCAGAGCACTTTTCTGTAATACTTCACTAAAGGTTATTATTCATAAGGCTACATGACACATACAGCCTTTCATAACTAATACAAACCTACTTAATCCCTGTAAAAGGTTTCCAAAGAATGGTAGTTGTCATTAGATTTTCTAACATTTCCTAGAATTTGCTAAAGCAGCCTTTATCAAACCTTGTTGGAATGAGGCTGTTAATGTAAGATTATGAGGTTATGAATCATTAAAAGTTAACTGGCCTTGAGTGGAGTTTCATCAGAGATACTTTCAGAGAATGTAATTATTCTTTTTTTTTTTTAGGTGACATCTGCAATCTCAATCCATAAACAAATACACGAAGTTCTCAAATTCTGTAGATTCATTTCTACCCCTTCATTCTATGTCCATGCTGAAATGCAGACCTAGCTGGCAATTTGTTCATCAAGCATCTACGTTTCAGCTTTTCTTAAACACATCCATGATCACCAGTGATGAGAACTGGATGATTAAACATGCTTTTCATGCAGATAACATGAGCTCAAATTTGCATACTGTTACTCACTACTGGGGGCCTCCTGAACTTAAAATGGACTTCTGTTCATAGCCTGTCATGACTATCTCACTGCCTTTCTCTGTATCATTTTGACTTATTTCTTCACACCCTCACTCTTTCCTGCTGAGGCCTCGATTTATCTGCACTTTCATCTCACCCACCTCACCCTAGATTTTCTCACTGATAGAGCTCACAATGTGGTGGTAGAGCTGTTATACATAGTAACTGGTTTAACTTTTACAAGAAACCGCTATCTTGCTTCGCTATGAGGTCAACACAGTGGGAGTTAGCATGTTCCTTTGGTGAGACATTCATTACTAGATCAAAGAAATTAGGGGCTTGGTGGTGGTATTAGTTATTCAAAATGTAACAATTCTTCATGTGGTTTAAAATTAGCACTTTGTTATATTTCCATGTTGTCCACAATGTTACCACTTGGTAAAACATCTATGGAAGCCCCTAAAAGGAAAAATTAAAGAAATAAAAAACTATACTTAAAAAAATGTGTTTAATATCAGAAGTACATAGTTATATATGTTCATAATTTCATGATTCTTATGTGTAAATGTACGTATGTGTACATGTATGAATACTTAGAACATGAAAATTGCATTATTTAGCAAAAACATGACAACTGAAGAGTATTTAAGCGGGTAATAAGCTATGTTTATTTAAATCACTCAACTTCAGCAGATTAAGTATGTTCGTTTTAGAAACTATTCTTTCACTTGGAATTTTAATATTTTACTACATACTTTTATAAAATGTTATTTTTCTTTTACTTAATTGTATTAATTAAGCTTAGCTTTTGTCTTTCTGATTCTCCAGCCTCCAGATTCTGGAGAAACGACATGTAAATTCACTCTTGTTCATGTGAGCATCAACAGATGGGTGTTTTGTAGATGCACTTTTAAGGCTCAAACATGATCCCCAGAGGTTTCTGAGAATATAAGTGCCTGAATTGCTGTTACAAGCCAACCACCCTAGAGTGTGAGAGTTGTGTTGGTATCTATCAACCTGCTCTCAGTGAGCAGACTTCTGTTACTAGGGTTGTCCCTTTCTCCCCAACTATGTTTGTGATTTTCAACAGGGTTTCGAGGCACAGTCAGTAGAAGGTCGGGTGTGAAGTTACTTCAGGCTGCATCTTGGCTTTTTGTGGATGATCTGGTTCTTTGGCACTGCAGCCGAGTGTGAAATGGTAAGCGGTTCAGCAAGTCTTCCATGGTGACATGCTGGAAAGATTGATATAACAATAAAATTTGCTTAAAAGCAAAAGTATTTAGTATGTTAAGAAATCAACTTTTTCAGTCCAACATCTGTCACAAACATCTTATATACTTTAGGAATATCACTGATGTAATTCATAAATCTTATTTGTGCTCTTTTTTACAGGACAGCTGTTAGAAACATGTTGTATTCTCGAATAAATGTCATATATTTGTTCGTTTATGCTCTTATCCTCTTTTGCTTATATTTCCTATATGCGTTGTACTCAGAGTTGAACTTTATGTAATTTGATCAATGCTCACATTTAAATATTTAGCTTTTTAATGAAAAGATTGAAGGTACCCCAAAGGATCATACATTAATTTATTTCAATGGTGTGTGGTCACTGCCCACAAAAGCATTAGAAGTCTAATTAGCTGGATTATTCAAGATCAAAGAATTCCAGTTTTTTTCTCCAACAAATTTATTTTCCGTCCATTAATAATACAAGTAATTTTCATTCTCTTATTTTAGGAAGTGATGAGCTAATTACATTAATTGCATGGTACAACTGCACCGCTGTTATGTGGGCCGTTTCCGAATAACTTTGCAGACAGAATGGATAGAATCAGATGTTCTCAAAGGGGAAAGCTGGGAAAGTGGGAAAGCAGGCAGTCAGCAGTAAACAGGTTGTGCAGGTGGGCAACCAGATGAAGTGAAAGTGAAAGTGACAACGCGTCATTGTGAATACATGACATAACACACTGTGTACCACAACATACACATTGGTGCAGCAGGCGGCAGCTACTAAAAGCGCTCAGAGAGAAGTGATGGGGACCATAGCTTACTCAAGGGCACCTCAGGGCAACCTATTGGTCTGGGATTTGAATCCATGGACTGAAAGTTGCTAACCACTGCCCCAAAAGATACTAAAAGTTACCTAGCAATGCTGGTCTTGCTGGAGTGGAGAACATATGTGAGCGTATCCACTGCTAGGATTTGGCCCAATGTTAGAGCATGAAGGTAAAGTCGCAAAGTGAATCACCTTTACCAACAGCTCAGCCCCCAAAAGCATTAATCAGAAGGTCAATTTATACATACAAAAAATGGGAAATCATTCAGGAAATGGTCAAATCGGTCCATATCTTTCAGCATTAAAGATAGACGTTTAGTGCTTGAAAGAGCAAGACTGCAGTCAGGCTTCAGCTCAAGCGAGGTATTTTGAATATCTGATAGACGATGAAAGTGTAGCCATTAAAACGCTTGGGTGCCGTTTCAGGAATGAAATGGGGAAGATAAAAAAGGAATTCCCTGGGGTAATCAATATAAGTGTGAATTAGCCCAGGCTCTAAGAGAAGACCCCCTGTTAAACGCGTTCATGGCGAGTTCACACGCTGAAACTGCTCCACTTCATGAGAAAAAGAAGGGATGTCATGTATATTCCTCTCAGACTTATCCTTGCTGTGCAGTGCTATTGGGGTTGAGAACCAAAATGTCTTTTAAGTAAACAATGCTACTACATATAAAGTATATATATTTGTATGTGTGTGTGTTTGTGTGTGTGTGTGTGTGTGTGTGTGTGTGTGTATGTGTGTGTGTGTGTGTGTGTGTGTGTTCACATTGTAGAGCAAAGTAAATAAACTCATCATACAAATCAAAGGGGTCACAAGAAAAATCCTATGCACAGAAAAACAGATTTCACTTCTTTCAAATGCACCAGAGGTTAAACTGCTGTCGAGTGGTTTGATGCTGAACTTAAAATCATTTTGTCACATAAACAGGACAGAAGCAGTCAGGCTTGGGATGTCCGCCCAGGGGGTATTGAACTCACTCTGGCACAGAGAGAGAGAGAAGAGAGAGAGAGAGAGAGAGAGAGAGAGAGAGAGAGAGAGAGAGAGAGAGAGAGAGAGAGATTCTTGAGAAAACGACAGGATGCAATCATCTGCCTAAATGAAGATGCAGCGTTTTAGGGTTCCACCTGATTCAGATACGCACACCCCACACAAATACACACCTCAATATTTTTTACATAAGTTTAAAATTTTAAATCATGTAATCGTTCAACACAGTTGATCCTTAACAGTGTTATGGGTAGGGTTAGGTTTAGGACTAGGCTTAGAGTTGGCTTAAGTTTTTATAATGAGGTTAAGGCTAGGAGTTAAGATTAGGGCCAGTGTTAAGGTTTAACAGGGATTTAATTGTTATTTAACAGAAGGTAAGTTGTAAAGAAAATTGAATAGAAGAGAACTGTCTAAAAGCAGGGAGCTATGCAGATAAAGGTTTTTTTTGGATAGTGCTGTCCCCTCACAGTAAAAGATTCCCAGACAGGATGGCCTGGGTCCTGTCTGTGTGCATGTTCTCCCCATGTCTGGGTTTCCTCCTGAAGTCCAAGGGCATGCATGTCAGGTAGACTGGAAATGCTAAATTGGCTCCTAGGTGTGTGAGTAGGTCTGCATGTGCAGGGTGTCTCCCCAGCATGCCTTGTAAGCACTGGGATAAACTTCAGAACCGCCAGCAACCCGACTCAAGTGGTTAAAAAATGAGTGAGTGAGTGAGTGAGTGAATGAGTGAGGGAGTGAGTGAGGGAGTGAGGGAGTGAGAGTATATTAAGGGTTTAAAATTTTCAAAAAACATAGGCTTTCACACTAATATGCTATTTGATTTCCTATAAGGTCAATTTTATTTCTTTCATGGAAACAACTGTTAATGATCAGGACTAGACACAGTATGAGACTGTGGTAGGAGGGAATGGGGGGGGGGGGTAACTTATGGTCTACATTCTCCCAGATTTAAACATCTAGTGTTTCTTGTGAAATGTCTTTTCTTTCTTGTGAAATTTTTAATACATTTCAAAGGTTTCGGATTCACTTTAAAAACCCAACCAATTCAATATATTTATTTATTGTTTCACCCCAACTATTTAGTGACTCTCTTTATCTTACTATGCCTTCATTTAGCATGGATGAGCACAATCAATGGCCCAGCCCTCTAAGCACGTCTGGTAGAAACAAGAACAGAAGAAAGCGAGTGAAAAGAAGCAGCACATTAAAAATGAAGTGCAGACCTGTGGGAGGTGCCCTGTGCTGGGCTGAGCTGTGTAGGTGAGCTGGGGTTGCTGCTCCTCCATGCCTTATTTAAGCAGTAATTCTGAGGACACATGGCTCTTTAGAGAGCCACTCAGCTCCCCTGATCTTATCACCCCTCCTTCATTATCTCACCGTCAAGGTCAAAATGAAGATAGAGGAAGACATGGTCACCTTGTGGGCTTTTAAAGTGTCTAAACGCGGCCTGCCTCCTGAGGTCCTAGCTTTCTTGAATCTCAACTACAATAGGGTTAGACTAAGCGTATGCTACCAGCAAATTGTATGTGTCTGTTATAAGACTTGAGCTTGCCGGGCAGCCGAGTTATCCCTATAGGCCAAATGCTGTGTGGTCCTGGGTGAAATAAAAATCATATATAAATTAAAAAGCCAGCGTTGTAAGCTTTAATTAAAAGTGATTGCTGATTTGGGCTATTTGGGCTGCTATGTAGAGGCCTTGTGGTTAGGGATTAGGCTCCATAATCAGAAAGTTGTGGGTTTGAATCCTAGACCAGTAGGTTACCCTGAGGTACCCTTGAGCAAGGTACCATCTCCATCACTGCTCCTCGAGCGCAGCATATGGATGCCCACTGCTACATTGCCTGTGAATGGGTTCCATGCAGAGGATGCATTTAATTGTGTGCTAAGCTCTGTATTACCAATGACAAATAGTCACATTCATTTCACTTTAAGCCATGTTTTGAAGTAAGAACACAGTCTCAAATATAGGTGGGCCTTTCTATGTGCACAGAAATGAACAAATTAGCTTGAAATAAATAATATTTTTTATTATAATAATATTTTAAAGATTCTAATAGGCCTACAGTATAGGTCCTTCTGCAGACATAGCAAAGCTCACAAATACTGCAGAGCAGAAAGAGACTAGTGTCAGAGCTTTTGCTAGCCTCTTGTTAGACCAAGAGGTTGCAGAGGAATGGTTTGCTTCAATAAGATTTCATTTCAGGCAATTGCGTGCACACAAAGAATTTAGGGCTGACTGCCAATGTTGCCACATTGTAAGACCTTATTCACCCAGAGAGAGTGAGAGAGAGAGAGAGAGAGAGAGAGAGAGAGAGACCACGAGAGAGTGAGAGCTGCGGAAATGGTAACAGATGAGCCTTTAAAAATAACGGATGAAGTGGTGTGTGCAGAACAGAGGAGCGCTCCCCCATGAACAGTAAAGTCCAAGAGAACGGGGTGCCACTAACACTGATGAATCTTTGTACAGCCATGTCACACACACAACAACAATCGCAAACTGTGTCCGTGGATAAATGTTTAAGCGGAGAATAACAATAGATCAGCCAAAACATTAAAACTGCTGCCAGGTAACCTAAAAACGTTTATTTTGTTATAATGGTACCTGTCAAAGTTGGGATATATTAGGAAAGTGTCACTTTTTGAAGCAAGTTCTTTGTAATGAAAGCAGGAGACATGGACAAGCTTAAGGATCTCAGCAACTTTGACCATTTACAATGGCTGGATGACAATAACAGACCTTATTGGGTGTTCCCATGTTGAATGTTACCTATGCAGTAGTCAGTGCCTACAAAAAGTGATGGATTTAGGGAGGCTGTCAATTCAAATCCCACAGAAGAGCTACTGTAGTATAGAGTGATGAAAAACCCTGGGCAGGTTGCCAGTTCTTCATAGGACAGACACACAGACAAGCAGACTCACACCAAGGAAGCAACTTAGTATCTCGTCTCTGTAGCATGCATGACTTGGGGAGAAAACCTGAGCCCCCCTGGGAATCGAACTCAGGACCTTCTCCCGGCTGCCGTGCCAGCACGGAAGAAAAGAGCCAAGAATTAATAAATAAAACCTGACCAAAATCCCAGAACAAAAGAGCAATATCATTCCTTTTCTGACAATCCACAGGTTATTCATCATATAAACTGCATTTCATAATTAGAAGATCATCATAATCAAGGCCATGAAACGCAGCAGTATGTAGGTGTAGCAAAGTGTTGGGCCATGAAACAAATGAAGCTTATAAAACTGCCTCTCTGGATAATCCCATTGCGACATCAAACTCTTCATCATTGTCTTTACACCATCTCTTTACAAAATATTAAACCTGATAACATGTTATCACAGTTTCCTATCTGAACAAGGCACTCTGTAACTAAAATCATGCACTTCGGCAATACTTTCATCATAGTCTGTTTACAACTGAAATTAAACAGATTATTTCTACATCTGTTGTGATTAAAAGCCTACTAAATGTTATTCCATTTTAAAACATTTTGATTCTATTACATGTATCATTGTGACTAGACATTAGATTTCAATTATGGCTCATTATACAGCTTGGGCTCGTGTTTGTGTTCTATCTTTCTTGTAGGTAGGAACACTATTCCTTGCTCTCTCTGTTTTTTCTTCTCTCTTTCTTGTATGTGTTAGGTTGGTGAGAAGGTCACAGAGAGTCTTGGCCCTTGTTTGTTAAGTTCACTTGCAGTGCATTAAGCATTTCTGCAAGTACAGCAGCAGTGCAAAGACCTTTTGTACGGTGACAGTTGAAAGGTGAAGGCAGATACACTGTGGACGTGGATGCTCTAATGATAAACACTGTATGTGTATTATAAATTTGCAAAACCCAGTTTATTCCAGCAGGACATTGTAGTGAAAAAATAAAAACATTGCACATAAGCAAGTTTGAGGTTTACATTGTGGGCAAGCAAGGGTTCTGGAGCCAAGCAGAGAGGAGCTTGGGATCAGGTATGGATTGGTTCTCAAGTTGGTTGAGTCTATAAGTGACAGTGATCTGCATAAAAACCTGTGCTTCCACCAACCCTCCACCACTCCATCCATCTGGACCAACCAGGGTTGCACGGCACTCATCAGTGAACAAGACTGTTTGAAAATGAGTCTTCATGTAGTTCTGGGCCCACTGCAGTCGTTTCTGCTTGTGAGCATTGGTTGGGGGTGGCCGAATAGAAGGTTAATGCATAACTGCAAGCCTCTGGAGGTCCTACACCTTGACGTTCGCAGGACTCCAGAGGCACCAGCAGCTTCAAATACCTTTTTGCTGCTTTGTAGTGGCATTTTAGCAGCTCCTCTCTTAATCCGATGTATTTGTCTGGCAGAAACCTTCCTCATTGGGCCTTTATCTGAACAAACGCGCATGTGCTCTGACTCTGCCCCAAATCTCTTTACAGTACAATGATCACGCTTAAGTTTTCATGAAACTTAACCAAAATCAACCAAATATCTATGGTTTTGGTACCTTGTCCAAGGCATTCAACTATTTCACGCAAAGAGATCCTTTTTCTTTCCCATATTGCTTGAAAATGGTGATCTGCTTTATAATGTGGAACGTCCTTCTTCAGTAGTTTTTCCTTTAATTGGGCTCACCTGCCAAACTAATTATCACAGGTGTCCGAGATTGAGTTCAGTGATCCAAAGAGCCCTGAGACACAATGCCATCCATGAGTTTAATTGAATCCAGTTTAACTGAAAAACACAATATTTAATCTATATACAATTTACATAATAATTTGGAACGTGGTGTATAAGAACAACCGTCTATCCATAATTTGAGTCATTTAACATTTAACTAGGGGGGCAGAGGAATGCTGCAACTTAACACAGCACTTATAACAGAACAAAAAAACAAAAAAGAGAACAAAAAAGTTGTCAGTCCATGCAGGGCAGGGCAGACACATAAACACCTATAGGCAGTGGCAGTGGTGGTGATCTAGTGGTACCCCACCACCAGCACTACCATCACTGGGTTCCTGAGCAAAACCCTTAACCCCACATTGCTTCAGAGGGACTGTCCCTGTAGGTAGGAACAGTAACTCACGCTGGATAAGAGTATAAGATAGGATAAGATATCTGTATTAGAAAGAAGAGGAATATAGCATCTCTCAATCTGCAGCTGAGAACTGAACCCAGAACCTTCTCACTGTGAGGTGGCTGCTCCAACCCCTGCATTACTGTGCCACCTGCACATCAATATCACATCAATATAATTAGTGCATAGTTCTTTAATGATAGCAATCTTTCATAAATCAGAACCACAATAAGAAGTCCTAACTGTAAATAAGCATTTAAAAAAAATGTTACCCAAAATGCATTTGAGCAGATTCAGATTTGCAACTGTAGTAGTTTTTATTTCAGAAAAGAAAATGGATGAAAAAGTACCAGCAAAATTTACTGTCCTCCCTGTAGGTTCCCTCATGCACCCTTGCCTTCTATAAATCTCCTTTAGGGCCACGGGACGCTCCACTCCCCTACGGTTATAAATAGAGATCTAATTTCATTTACCTAAGTGGGGGAAAATGGATGCTATTCCACTCAGTAATTGCCAGAGATGCATGATAACCATGCTAGAGAGAATATAGGTCACTTCTAAACCAATGGCATATGCAAAAAAGATTACACTTTATATATATGTGTGTGTTGGGGGGAATCAGCTTTAAGAGGCTAGTAAGCATGTTAGTGATGCTTGGTTAGCGATGCTTATGTCTCACTAGGAGGTCTCTCTATCTATCAGATTTAAGTTCAACAGCATGAAAGGGAACAGTGAGTGTGTTGTTCCCCCTCTGGGAGTACACACACACATTACACCCATGCAGGGAGATAAAGTGAAATCATTATGGTACAATATGTTCAGCCTAAGTGTTTGTGGTCAGTTTTAATATGTAAACAAATCACATCGATTAGTGAGTGTATGCTCGGCTAACTTGTCATGCTAAAAGTGTTTGTGTGGGATATTCAAACTTCCAGAAACATAATGATGCTCTGCTGAGCTGGGTGGTTTCATTTTACAGCTACTAGAATTTAACTGGTCGAGTTCCTCATATTTTTTATGACTTTACAAAATTGCATGGCAAGTGTTTTAGGACGAGAAGAAAAGCTTGTCTCTTTTTTTCTTCATGTTTTCTTGCCTTTTCTAAAACCTTTTCGTGCTTCTTTGCTTCTCTTTTATCCTTCTCGCTCTTCTCTCTTCTCTTTTCTTTTTTCTCATAATCTTGTCTTTTTATTGTTTCTCTTCACCTTTCATTTCATTTTATTTCTTCTCCATATTATTTCTTTTTTTAAACATTTCTTTTCTTCATTCATTTTCTCTTGTCTTGACTTCCCCTCCCCTCCTCTTTTTCCCTCTTCTCTTCTCATCTCTACCTCTCTTCTCTTCTCTTCTATTCTATTCTCATCTGTTCTCTTCTTTTCACTCTGCACTTTCCCTTCCCTGAACTAGCTTTCTTGCTGTTTTTTACATTTTTTTATTATTAACCATTCATCCTTTCCACCTCTAATGGACCTAGTGAGCTCAAACTGAGCACATCCCATCAAGTCCTTTCCTGATTTCACCACTACTTTTTCTGTGATAAGACCATGTCACATTTCCCCTGTACGGCCCGGAATCACACTCCTTCTGCCTGTCCCTTCCTCCCCTGCTGGTTATCGCTCTTTCTCCTGCCTCTACTCACCACTGCTGTCATGTGGTTTGGTCCTGAGGGGCTCTCTGTGCTGCTGACCCATATACAGCAGGCTACATTTACCAACAACATGCATAGACCCGCTCCTTGCTCCTACACCCACTCACACTCACACACACACACACCCCCGCCTCACCCTCCAGAGATGCAGGGACACCATGTGCGAGTATGGTGTGTGATAGTAATTAATCTACTGTGCCAAGCAAGGCGGCCGTCTAATGAAAGTGAGTTTGTATAAATGGGTTACTGTAATTAAACTGTCTTGATTGAGTTGGACTGATTTCATCTGAACTGCATGAAGCAGTGGAAGAGGCACATTTTGTTATGACATGTTCTGGGGCATGTTCCGTAATCTAAGAAAAGAAGTAGTCCAAGAACAGCAACAAAGTGCCCTGCACACACACACACACACACACACACCTACACACACACACACACACACACCCACACACGCACACACACACACACACACATGCACAGGAACACATCAAATATTGTGTGGTGAGCCTTAGCACCCAAAGGGTTAATAGAAAAGGCCTCTAAGGGGTGGGCTTTGGGCAGGGGGAGGTGTGGAGGTTGTGGAGCTACAAGGGCTTCTGTCCTGGGCCAAGCTCAGCGAACAGCGGCCCCGCACTGATAAGACTCTAATAGTCCTCCTTTGAGAACCACAGTTCCTCTATCCTTATTAGTCATTTATCACACCTGCCAGCCTCGCTGAACCATAATTACTCTGGCCTTATCCCCCACCCGCTGTCATGTCTGAGAGAGAGAGAGAGAGAGAGAGAGAGAGAGAGAGAGAGAGAGAGAGAGAGAGAGGCAGAAGAAAGAGGGAAAGACAAGAAAAAAAGAAAGGAGGGTAGTCACTTTCCATTCCGGATGGGGCACACACACACACACACACACAAGGTGTTGGCATGAAGTGGAATGAGCATTTCTGAGATATTCATGAGGGCGTAAAGGCAAAGCGAGGGAGCACTGAGGGGGGAGGAGGGGTGGTTAAGCCAACAGCCTTTTCCCCTCATTTTGAATAATTTTCTAATGGGTGATAGGAGTGGGAGGAACCTAATCTCCCCAGTACAACCTGCCCAGACCAAGCACATTGTGTTTCTAAAGGGAACAAGCACTTGAGTTTCTAGTCACCGCAGAGGAGAGGAATGTTCCACAGTAAAGGAAACACTTTATAAAATAGTCCGTAAAAATGTCATTATCATGTCTCAGCATTAAATCTAGCCTAATTTGCACACCTATGTGACTTCTAAGGATTGTTACTTACACTGAACACATAAAAACCTGTTCCTTTCTCTTTTGGAACACATGCTCTATCCACTTGCATGTCATTGTGTTCAACATCTTTGTTTTCTTCTGTCTGTTTTATGGTTTTGCCACGTGCCATGCTGTCACCTTAGGAAACCCTTCAACCTGGAAAGTGCTTACAGATGTGCAGCACGTGTTTTAAATCTCAGGTTGGAGCCAAGCTCAGTCGCAATCCAACTGCTGGGACCAGCGGGCAGGGGAAGTGACATGGCAAGCTGGAAACAGCAGGTACTCACACAACTCACTGTGTAAACATGAGTTTAGGGTGTTAATTGACCATATATCACATCACAACTGATGTGGTCAGATTCAGTCAATAGTCTGATATTCTCATCTGGGGAAAAAAAACAAAAACGTTTTTTACAGGTTATTTCATACAGTGTAATATTTGTATTCTGATTAGGTAGCTTACCTCTTATGCCTGTTTCCATAATGCACAATTTTTGAGTTCATTTTAATATGAAATATAAGAAAAATTGTGAGTGACTGGCAACCTGTGCAGATTGTCTCTTTGCCTATCACCATGATAGGCTTCACTGACCCTACTAAAGAAAACATCTTAATAAATATTTAAGATAATGAATGAATTAATTTACATACAAATAAAGATTATTATTATCATTATTATTACCATCCACCCATTCTCTTAAACACTTGATGACATACAGACCCCCTTTCATACACTCCAGTTTAGCACCTCTAATTTACGTGATGTGTTGCTGTACATTTTCACTCATCTGCACTAGTCCAGAGTTGTATAATGTGCTTATACTGTTTTAAAATGTTGTACTCCATCCCAGCTCTGGATTGACCATTAGGACAAGCAAACCACATTTGGGAAAAGGGCCCTCAGTGGCCACTCTTTCAGTACATTTTGCAATGACAACTTTAAAACCCATTAAACCTCCTTTAAAGACCATTTACGGTGGTTGCTACTGCCCTAACCCTCCACACACACACACCTACACACACACACCTACACACACACACTCACACACACACACACACACACACACACACACACACAACACACACACAGTAGGACCCTTTTAGCTGGATACTCAATTTCTTTAAGTGTAATATTTAAATACAATGAAATATCATGTTGTCAGTGACGTCATTGTACTTTTACTGTACATATGATCAGATATGGGTCAAGTAAAGTTTTTTGTTGACCACTACAGTTTGGGTAAATATATGCGCCCTTTCTTGTAATTGCAAATGTTACAGTATATTTACTATGTTCCTCTGGAAGAATGCTGTAATAGGATTACAGACACCCATATATTGTCCACTTCTAAGCCTTTATGCAAGGTGAGTGTCTTGTCTGTCTCACTCTCAGAGTCCTAGTCATTATTAAAGTCAGAGGAGACACTGTAGGTTCCTGTAAGTAGCTACTGAGCTTGTTTAATAAACTTTGTGCCTTGCAGAATTGCTGAATAACGCTGGGAAAAGTGTCTAAGGATGGACTCATTTAAGCTTGTTTTATATTTAGTACCAGCTTAGGTGATGTTGACCAGGGGTAAAGTGTGGGAATATGGCAACAGTTTCTCTGAGCTTGAAATGTAACGATGTTGCAACATTGTGCAGGAATAGCAGAGCAATGATGAAACACACACACACACACACACACACACACACACACACACACACACACACACACACACACACACACAGACACACTAATATATCATTTTATCACATTTATTTAATGCCATAAAACCGACTGATGATGGAAATTCATAGATATCACTGCTAAAAAAATCTAACAAACTTGTTTGACTTCTCCAGATTGGCTATGATGATCAATGTATTTAAAAACTCAAATGAAATCTGCAGCAGTTGTTGTTTCTGGGTAACCTATAACTCGATCGATAAAAAAGATATTATTATTTGTCTTTAATTAATTCATTAATTAATCAATCCAGAAACTACAATTTTATTAATTTTCTTTTTTTTTTATTTTACTTTTTTTTATTTTTGTTATTTGCTTTTTTTGCTAAATGTTTAGCTGTATTGATTATTACTGTGAGAAACAAGTTTCTGCCTCTAGAAATGGTTAGGATTTCATAAGAGCAATGCATTGCTATAGTGCTTTGTTTGCAGGTCACATGTAAGTACAGTATCTCTCTGAACATGGAATTTACTCTGCTGCTAGCTTTGCAACGTTCTTGTTTTAGTTTTTTCACCAGAAACCAGTGACACATTCTTCATGTTATGAGGGGAGTACATAATGATGTGGGCAAGGCTAATGCGTGCTTGACTTGGTCCAGATTTCATTAGTTACATGAGCTCCTAGGAGCTAAACTTCAAACATGATATTGTGACTAATGTACTACTTTACAGAGTTGGGGGCAGCATGAATTTCTGTTAGATAAATATATGATGATTATATGATGATTATGCTGATAATTTCGTACATTGGGCTAAAATGATTTTTTTGGGGGGTTTGGTACCTGAATGCCCATTAGCACCTTCTCTAGTGTGGCAGACAGGTCTGTTATGGAAAGGCCTCTCTACCATCTGCTGTATCCTCTTTAGTCACATGCAAACAATGTTGCCCCTCCTCATGCCCCGGCACAGTGTCACCTCACCCTTTACAGATGTTCCAGCACCACCCCGTTGAGTTAGCATGTGCTAATTTACTTGTTAACTTCCTCTACTCCTGAGTTTAGAGTGGAGCGGCCCTCCCCACATCCCTCCCCACATCCCTCCCCCCCGTGGCGAGGGTTCTCTCTGGGCCTGTGGAGCTCCATCCCCCTCACAGATGGGGACAGAGGCAGGCTCCAAAACACTGGCTCCAGATGTGCATGGAATAAGCAGGGCCAGACAATAGGGGTGGGTGGGGGGGTAGGACCATGATGGAGGTTAGGAGTGGGGGGTGTGTGGGGATGGAGAGCATGAATTTTGTTGTCATTAACAGTCTCGACAGATGCGCAAACCCCAAAGGATGGGACAGCTGTGCTTTTTGACAGTGCGTAAAATTCTCTCTCTCTCTCTCTCTCTCTCTCTCTCTCTCTCTCTCTGCTTTCTCTCAAGAATAGAGTGATTGTTGAGGAGGGGAGGCTTTTTGTTGTTTTTAGAGCCTCCTCTTCACGTCTCTCTGTTTTAACAAGCTTTTTATGGAGCGCTGTTCTTAATGGCCTCTCACTTATAAAACAAAGCTGCTGGTGACATGGTGATGACACGGTGAGGAACACCATAAAGAATCATGTGATGAATCGCCCTTCTGTGCAGCACAGTTAAACCGTAACCCCCCAAAACACACATTAAACACCAATACCAGTTTCACACATACAGACACACTCACACTCTGTCAGGTGCACGTACACAAGTTCGTCTTTTTCTTTAGTTTTACGTCTCAGTCAAAGTTTACTTCTTCCTATTGTACTAGACATGAAAAATCATTCAGTATGTGATGGTTATGGCCTATGTGTTTAACCTGCACATCAGATCCTAATTCTCAGACCTGCAAAACTTTCATTGTGATTTCTTAGAAGTTATACATCATAACATATAGTAGTTGAACATAATGACAGTTTACTCCATAACAAGGAAACCATGAATATTCACAGATCAAAGATTTTTGACCGTTTAAAAAGAACCCTTATAAAATGATTCTCTTTAGCAATATTAAGCATTCTAATATTGTTTTATGCTGAATAATATATTTGGTGTTTTGCATTTTTGAGGAGAGTGTTGGATAATAAAGCTTACTGAAAACGGAATAAAAAGCTTAGTAAAAGATAAAAGGTTTCACACATTTAAACTGGTTAGGGAATCGGCCCCAGGGTCGGAAGGTCATGGGTTTGAATCCCAGACTAGTAGGTTTGCATGAGGCAACCACAAGGTACTGTCTTCGTCACTGCACCCCAGGTGCTTTAAATGGCTGCCCCCTGCTGTACGGTGTGTATGGGTTAAACGCAGAGGCTGCATTTCATTGGGGTCCACTGTGTGCTGTGCTGTCCTGAGTGTAGTGCTGTGTACAAATACAATGACAACCTGTCACTTTCACTTAAAAAAACCCAAAAAACAGAGGGACTCGGTTTACCCCTGTGCATTAAGTGGTGTTTCCTGACATCTCCTCTGGTTCTTTATCTGAACTAGATCATAAGTGGGTGGGGAACTTTTATCAGAATCACACCAGACAATTCTCTTTGGTCAACCCAGATTTATGAGTCATCAATGAACATCATTTTCATCCAGTCATCCGCACTCCATCCGGGTCTCTCTAGCCTCTTGTTTTCTTTAGTTTAGGTGCTGGTGTCAATTTGTTTCACGATATATATTTTTCTTGTTTTTACAGTTCTCTTCCAAACGTTGACTCCACTTTTTGTGTTATAGTCAAAATTTTTTTTTTCTCAACTTTAATCTAATTGATACAGTTCGAGATAGTTTGAAATCTTTTAAAAAGCTGGTGTAATCAGCTATTAAAGAAAAAACTGTATATATATATATATATATATA